>PVKS010043247.1:0-14998 GCA_004027875.1 Aplodontia rufa | reverse complement strand
TGAGAACCAAAAAAAAAAAAACAACACAAATTATCAACAAAATAAAGAGTTGGTTCTTTGAAAAAATAAACTGGATCGACAGACCCTATGCCAACCTCCCCAAAAGGATGAAGTGAAACAAATCAATAAAATCAAAGATGAAAATGGAGATATCACAACAGACTTAACCAAAATCCAGAAGATTATAAGAATTTATTTTGAAAAATTATACTCAGCCAAGTTTGATAATCTGGAATATATGGACAGATACTTGGTCAAATACATTCCCATATTAGCACCGGAAGACACTGAAAATCTAAACTAACAATTGCAGAAAGCAAAATCAAAGCAGCAATCAAAGGCCTTCCAAAAAAGAAAAGTCTAAGTCCTGATGGATTCACAGCAGAATTGTACCAAATTTTTACAGAAAAACTAACACCAATCCTCTACAAGCTTTTCCATGAAATTGAAAGGGTTGGAGCACTCCCAAACACTTTTTATGAAGCAAATATAACACTGATACCAAAACCCAACAAAGACACATCAAGAAATGAAAACTACAGACCAATATTCCTGATGAACATTGACGCAAAAATCCTTAATAAAATTCTAGCTAAATGCATCCCAAAGTACATTAAAGCAATAATACATGTTGATTAAGTGGGCTTCATTCGAGGAAAACAGAGCTAGTTCGACATAGACAAATTAAAAAATGTAATTCACCACTTAAACAGAATTAAAAATAAAAATTATATAATCATCTCAATTGATGCAGAAAAGGCCTTTGATAAAATTCAACACCCTTTTATGCTCAAAACTCTGGAGAAGATAGGGATCAAGGGAAGATATTTTAAGATCCATTTATGACAGACTCAGAGCCAACATTATGCTCAATGGAAACTGAAAACCTTTCCACGGAATTCAGGAACAAGACAAGGTTGTCACTTTCACCACTCTTATTTCAGTCCTTGAAACCCTTGCCAGAGCTGTCAGACAAGAAAAAGAAAACAAATGAATTCGAATAGGAAAAGAGGAAGTCAAGTTGTCTCTATTTGCTGATAACATGATCCTGTAAATAGAAGACCAAATAAGCTGGAGCAGATGCTGGAGGGGCTGTGGGAAAAGAGGAACACTGTCACATTGCTGGTGGGACTGCAAACTTGTCCAGCCACTCTGGAAAGTAGTGTGGGGACTCCTCAAAAAAATTAGGGCTGGAACCATCTTATGACCCAGCTATCCCACTCCTGGGTATTTTCCCAAAAGAGTTAGAATCAGCGTATTATAGTGATTGTGGCTTCATCAATGTTTATAGCAGCTCAATTTAGTATAGCTACGCTATGGAACCAAACCAGATGCACCTCACTTGACGAGTAGATTAAAAAACTTTGGTACATACATATACAATGGAATTCTACTTGGCTATTAAAGAAGATGATACTATGGCATTTGCAGCCAAATGGATGGAGATGGAAAAAATTAGGCTAAGTGAACTATCCCAAACTCAGAGAACTCAAGGGCCGACAGTTTCCTCTCATTTGTGGAAGCTAGAATACAATCAGAAACAGTATGATAGATGGCTAAGCTAATAATAAACTCAACACGTAAGAATTTTTACATGAACCAGGGGGTATCTTGCATAGGATGCTGGGGGATGTAGGAAGGTGGGGCAGGGAAGGGGGGAGGGAATAGGAAGGATGTCAAGGAGACCAGAGGGAGGGAGTTTGGAGGAATCAACTCTGCGAGGAACCTTCAAATTCCATGAAAAGTCCAATTAACACAGGGGTTAAATAGGGGGAAACATGGAACCATAGGGAACCCAAGGAATGGCATCAGCCTTGGCTTGCTCTGTCATTATACATTTGTTCTTGATTGTTTGATAATGATTCCCTCCTAAATGTAAGACCATCTTTAATGAATAAACAAACAAATAAATTTTTTTAAAATACAGTTTTTAACTTGAGGCTTCTAGTCTAAAAGGATTAACATTAAGCTGTAACACCAAAATAAGAAATTGTAAAGTTTTGCTTTTAAGTCATATTCCTGCCAAGGATCTTTAATGTACTGTGAAATTTATCACACTGAACAATGAGACAAGTTTGAGGTATGGATCATTTAAATTAAATAAACTAATTATATGCCTATACTCTGATGTAACTAATACCATAATCAAAGCATACAGACTATATTCTAATAACTTAAACATAAATAGAAACTTACTTAACCCAGATGAGAGAATTGTAAAATTCTGGATCAACAGATTCTAAATCCTTAAGTCCAACTGGTTTGTTCAGGATACGTTTATAGAATGGTAAAGAAAAACCTGTGTCTATGAATTTCCCATGGAACAGAGCCTATATGAAAAGGAAATAATGTCATTTAAGGTAATTGCATAAAAGCAATTTTATTTCAAGATGTTAGATGAATTCTTTAAAAAAACAAACAAACAAACAAACAACTCCCCTGGGGGGGCTGGAGCATAGGCTTGGCGGTTATGGCGCTAGCTGGGCATACAAGAGTACGTGGGTTCAGACCCCAGCACCACGTACGCAAAGAAGTCTCAGAGCAACAAAGGCCACATGAAAAACTAAATAAAAACTGTTTCTCTCTTCCTCTCTCTCTCTCACTGTCCTTCTCTCTTTAAAAAACAACAACAACTACAACAAAAAAACACTCTCCTGTGGCTGGAGCGCTGGCTCAGTGGTGTGGTGGCTTGCCTGACATGTGCAAGGACCCAGGTTCAAACCCCAGCACCACATACACAACTAAGTGTTGGAAAAACCAAAACCAGAGAATAAATAAATAAAATTGATTCTTTCTCTGTCTCCATCACACCTTTCTCTTAAACAAAACAAAAACAAACAACAAAAAAACCCACCTCCGTCTCATTATCTTTCATGGCACATATAGAAAATTTTGTATTCCTGAATTAACAAAGTATATGCAGGGGCTGGAGTGGGGGTTTGGCGCTTATGGCCCTGGCATGCACAAGTACACGGGTTCGAACTCCAACACCACATTCACAACAAAGTGTTGGAGCAACAAAAGCCACATGAAAAACTAAATAAAGCTGATTCTCTCTCTCTCACTGTCCCTCTTTTTAAAAACAAAACAACAACAACAAAGTATACGCACAGTTCTCCACATGAACTTACCATGGCAATAAACCTGCCAATAAAACGAAAATATTTCAGGTGATCTGGATTGATGTAAGAAGCGGGATTTATCTGCAGGCAGTAGTTATCCTTCCCTGCATATTCAAACAGGCAATACATTGGGTTCAAAACTTCATGTGACAAAAGAAAGAACCATTCTCTGAAATCAAAAGAAAACTTAAGATGAAAAATCTTATAACAATGCCAACAAATCAAAGATCAGTGCTACAAAATTCACAGGAATCAACACTCCTTAGTTGGTAAGTTTCCTAATCTCTTATTGATTTTCAATTCTTCTGCTCACACTTCCATCTATTTTACATTGTACTAACATTTATACATTATTATTATACTTCAAAGAATCTAAGGCATTACTGACTTTAAAGACACCTCTATTTGATGAACCACTAACATTTTTTCTAATTAAAATTGTAATATACAGTCTAATTTTAGCTATATTAAAATGTGAAAATATTCATCTTGGAATTTATGAAATACTATACATAGACAATTTACTAATGACTCAGGTGATTATAGGGTGGCTGAAATGCATCTAATATTCCATGAATTACTAAGTCTCATGGGGATCCTCAACAAGTGCACTACTTCTTACAACTAGTGTGAATATGTAAAACCCTTCATTTCATAAAGGCACTAAACCAAGTAATTCCAGTCCCTTGATTATTCAGAACATGCTCTTAGAAGCACTAATGGAAGGGCTCTGAAAATACCTATCCATGTTAACCTAAGATTATAGTTACTATGTATGTAACATGTACAGATTTGGCAGAATAGATTTGGAAGAAAACACTGCAGTATCAGTTTATATCCTAGACTTCTTTTCCTGTTAGTTCATGAGCTCTGGTAATGATGCGGCTTTTGTTTGTTTGTTTGTTTGTTTTAAGATCGGGGGAGAGAGAGAGAGAATCAATTTTATTTATTTTTTCTACTGGCCTTTGTTTCTTCAACACTTAGTTGTATATGTGGTGCTGGGTTTGAACCCAGGTCCTCATGCATGCCAGCAAGCGCAGGAACCACGGAGCCACCACTCCAGCCCACATGACACATTATTAATCTCAATTGAGAAATCAGTATTATTTATATCAGTACTATGTAGAGGGGGAAATGATATGATCATTATAGGGTTTTGTGTGCTCTGTGAAACAGACATGAGGTTGAGGTAATTGAAAAATGGGTACTGGTTACATGATGCAAACCTTGTATCCAGAATGTACAACTTATTATGTGCCTTAGGTAAAAATCTCTAAACTTCTTCATCATCTATGAAATTCTATCTCACAAGGTTGTTCTGAATGCTCAATGAATAAGGTTGATGCAATCAACTAGTAGTACCTTAGAAAGTGCTGAATTAATGTTGGTTGGATTCTGTAGCTGCAGCATAATAAAGCTATAATAATTTGTTACATTTCATTTTCCTGAAATATAAGATTGAAAAAACAGTACTAGCAAGCAAAGTGCAATGATACCTTTGGAGGAAAGGAACTAAGTTCTGAGTATTCATATTATCACTACCTTGCTACACCTCCATAATCTAAACCTTCTTCTCCAGGAAAAATCACCCACAAACGTCTTCGCAAATCTTGGGGACTGAAGCTCATTATCTATAAAACAATAAAATAATAAGAGAAATGGTGAAAGCAGTTGTAGAAACACCATTCTACTTCCAAGTTTGATACTTTCTTCAACTACAGATAACTTAAAACTCTCATGACACAGAATGGTGTTTGTGGTCTAGTTAGCAGAACTCATATAGAAAACACATTAAATTTCCATATTTTATACATATCTGCATTTCTGTATACTTTATACATATGTAATTTTCTTTTAAATGATGCTACTATGACCTTGTTCTGCTTTGTTTTCCCATACCGGGGATTAAACCCAGGGGGTGCTCTACCACTGAGCTACATCCCCAGACCTTATGTTATTTTATTCTGACAGTCTCCCTAAGTTGCTAACACTGGCCTTGTACTTGCAATTCTCCAGTTCACCCTGCTCAGAAGCTGAGATTGTAAGCTTGTACTTACACTGATAGAGTTAAAAGCTGTGTTACAAGTTGGAGACTGATTACTCGGTGACAAAAGGGTGATTATGGGAAAATGAAACTTAGAAATGACAAGGACTGGGATACAGAATGACCTTGGAGGCTTACATTAGATCAAGGCTATAACCGCAGTTCTCTAAACGATCTCTGTCCAGCTCCAAGTCCTGCTTAAAAAAATGTCTGCTTCTACATAGCAGGATGCCAACTGGCTTTCCCCTTTAATGATAAAAATTGAACTCCCATTAGAAAATGAACAACACTATTTCAAAAAGGAAGTAGCCAGCTACTGACAACTATTTCAATCTCTTTTGCCTTTGCATTCAGTTACTTCGTGAGCTATGGCTTCTATAACAATACCACAGGTATTTGAAAATAATCACTTCCACATTTGGTCATAAAACAAGGACTAGCCAGATATTTTCCACTGGCCATTTTAATCTTCTCTATAGAAGATTCACACAATCACTTATCATTTGGTTGCAGTTGGTAGTAATATGTGGGAAAAAAGAGGCAAATAATAAATTAACTTGGATTCTAAGGGCAAGTGAAAACATTTGACTACCTCTGAAATCTAATATTCCCTTTTTCAGATACTACCAACAATGACTACTTTGTTTCCTACATTAAAATATGTGTGTGTGTGTGTGTGTGTGTGTGTGTGTGTGTGTGTGTTATATAGAGGGAAGGAGAGAGAATATCAATTTTATTTGTTTATTCATCTGGCCTTTGTTTCTCTAACACTTAGTTGTGTATGTGGTGCTGTGGTTCAAATCTAGGTGGTTGCACATGCCAGACAAGTATTCTACCACTTCAGGCCTTAAAGTATTTTTTAATGGCAGCAGTATGTTTATAACAGAAATCCAAGTGCAAAAATGAATTATTCCCCTATCCTTTCTATCCATCCCACAATGGGTATTTCAAGACCTTCACCTGCTAATAGACGATTTCCCTACTTTGACATCTATTTCAAACACATAACAGCAGAGAGATGGAAACTAGAAAAATCACTAATCACCTCTTGTTACTCAGACACTGAAAAGCACAAAACATGAAGGTAATATGTGCATATACACGAACTATGCACATGTTCCTAAATGGTAAGTACTAAGGTAACTTGTAATGAGATTAAAGTTTAAAAAATCCAACAACCCTAAACTCAGGTCAAAATGGTTCAGATCAAACTAACAGCACCAAAAGATGGTTCTGTCCTAGCAACCAGGGTGACAAATTATTGAGTAAACAAGATAGTACCTGTTGAAAGGAGTCCTCAAACAATGTTTTTCTTGATACTGTAATCTTTATGTGCTGTGGCATGGCCAATTGCTGAAATATAAGAATGATTTAAGTCAACTCTCACTATTAAAATTGCCTATCGAATAATCAAAAGGGGAAAGTTTTACTTACTTTTATTTTTCTATAGAATCAAACAGACTAAGAATATGAATTTATATTCAGTAGTGTCTACCAATACATTTGACTATTCATGCTGATTATACATTACATGATATAGGAGAAACAAACAAATCTCAAGATAAAGCTTTGCTTAATTTTACTTTCAAAAAGCTAATTGATAAAAAATCTCAACTACAAAAATACAAATCACCCAATCAATAAATGGGTCAAAGAGCTAAAAAGAAACTTCTCAACAGAGGACATTGATCAAGCCAATGAATACATGAGAAAGTGCTCTAAATCACTAGTAATCAGAGAAATACAAAAGAAAACTACATTAAGATTTCACCTCACGTCAGTCAGATTGGCAAAAATGAAGAAAATAAACAATAATAGATGCTGGAGAGGTTGTGGAGAGATAGGTACACTAGCACACTGTTGGTGGAACTGCAGACTGGTACAGCCCCCTCTGGAAAGCAGTGTGGAGAATCCTCAAAAAACTAGGGATGAGCCCACCATATGATCCTGCTATTCCTCTCCTGGGTATTTTTCCAGAGGATTTAGAATCAGCACATTACAGCAACAGTGAAACTAATGTTCATCGGAGCTCAATTTATAATAGCTAAATTATGGAAACAACCCATATGTCCCTACTGGATGAATGGATCCTAAAAGTGTGGTACATGTATACCATGGAGTGTTACTCAGCAATTAGTAACAATGATACTGCAGCCTTTGAACGTAAATGGATGGCTATGGAAGAAATTATGCTAAGTGAAATAAGCATAACCCAGAGAACCAAGGGTTGAATGTCTTCACTAATCTGTGGAGGTTGGAGCTAGACCCTCGCAGTGTGAAAGGTGGTCAACTCTTATGTATTAAACCCAGAAAAGGTGTAGCGACACACAACTAATGCATTTGTAGAGATGTATTGGAAGGAGGGGGGGGGATAAGGGTAGGCAATTGGGGGGGGGCTCTTTGGGGTAAATCTCATTTTCAGAATTTATATATATATTATTTCATTACAATCTTGCCTGATTGTTCAACAAATAAATTTCTTTTCTTTTCTTTTTTTTTTAAAGAGGGACAGTGAGAGAGACAGAGAAAGAGAGAAACAACTTTATTTAGTTTTTCACATGGCCTTAGTTGCTCCAACAACACTCAGTTGTGTACGTAGTGCTGGGGTTTGAGCCCGGGTCCTCGTGCTTGCCAGGCAAGGCCCGAAACCACTGAGCCACCTCTCCAGCCCCAACAAATAAATTTCTAAATAAAAAAAAGCTAATTGATTCTTGTTTCCCAGTCAAATAGAAGAGTATGAAGTTTAGAAATATTTAACATAGTAACACTGTTCAAAACATTAATTTTGTTTAGAATCCATAGAAAATCATTAACTCAAATAATTTATTCAGACATCACAAGCAGAAGAATGTTTTAAATGGAAAAACATTCCAATATAATATGTTTGTATATATATGGTCAGGTACATATGAATACACACACACACCCAAAATCATTCATTTCAAACAATAGACATGAAAATGGTTGGCCACAGTTTATACACCAGAAAAAAATTTTTAAGTTATTTTCGAAAAATTCCGTACCAAGCAAAAATAACAATCTTTTCTAATTCAAATGACTTCAAGCTTAATCTTTTGGACAACAAAAGCCAAAAATTACCTGATAAATATATTTCTTTGTACTAAAAATAGGGGAAGGAGGTTCTAATGCTTCCCATTTCACTTGTTTCTCCATCAGTTAATTGTTTTCAAAATCACTCTGTAATATAAGTAACTTAATAAACTAAAGGGTGTATGGAGATACACTCCCAATACTGACCTGACACCAGAATCGGAAATACTGAACCTTTGCTTTGAAGTCCCGAACATAGGCTATCTGGGGTCCGTTGTCTCTGAGGAAGAACAAAGGTTAAATGACATATTTACATATATAGCTGCTTGTAAAAGAATGCTGAAGGAAAAAGCAAACCCGTCCCTGCTCCTTTCATTACTTATAGGTAAAATAAAAAAATATCCAGAAGAGCACACTCCTAATACAACTTTTGTTGTTGTTGAATGTTTCCCCAGGACCATTTTTAAGTAAAAGAAAGAAATTCTGATCTTGCTGAAGCTACTGTTGTGGGTTTTTTTAATGCAGCGAAATCTTATAGGGCTATAGTTAAAAGGATGTTATATCTGAGTATGTTATCTACACTTTTTCCTTAAATAAGACTCTTTATAGTCACCTAGGCAGACTGCTACCTAGAATAAAGACTGTTCCGAAGTGTGTTCATATTATCTTAAATATGGCTAATGAGCTCTAAATGGAAACGTCATATGAGACTTTCAGAGCAGAGAATGCTGCAAAGGGAAATTTTTGCTTTTTTCCCATTCCAATGGGCTTTCTTCCATATTCCAGTCTAGAGTATGATTTAAATAAATGAAGTATCACAGCAGCTATCACAGACCAAGAGGTGACAATGAGGATGGAGACTATGCTCTGGGATGGTAAGGCACAAAGAAAGAAACCTGTATCAATAATGATGCCCTAGGCTTCATATCACCTGGTTTTCTCCCTAAACTTTTTTTTTTTTTTTTTAAAGAGAGAATCAATTTTATTTAGTTTTTCATGTGGCCCTGGCTGCTCTGACATTTTGTTGCTGTGGTGTTGTAAGTTTGAACCCGCATCCTCGCGCATGCCGGGTAAGCACTGTATTCAGTGAGCCACCGATCCAGAGCCCCTCCCTGGACTTTTTTTTTTTTAAAGAGAGAGGGACAGTGAGACAGAGAAAGAGAGAAACAACTTTATTTAGTTTTTTCACATGGCTTTAGTTGCTCCAACACTTAGTTGTGTACGCGTTACTGGGGTTTGAACCCAGGTCTTCGCGCTTGCCAGGAAAGCGCCGAAACCGCTGAGGCACCGCTCCAGCCCCTCCCTAGACTATTCTTAATTTCATTTTCTAAATGCTAAAATGTATTTCAGTATAGAAATAACCATTGATTTTGTATGTTGACTTTGTATTCTGTGACACTGTTAACTTCACTTATAGTTCTAGTATATTCTAGATTCTTAGCTTTTTCTATGCACATATTATCTACAGGTGAAAAAAGCAAAAGACTGGTTTACTTCTTCCCTCCCAATCTTTATTTTTTTTTTTATTTTTATTTTTTATTGGCAAAGACTACCAACATAATGTTGAATGGAAATAGTGTCTTATTCTTGATCTTTTGGAATTATTTAAGGGTGATGTTGATTGTAGATTTTTAATAAATGCCTTTTTGTTTGTTAACAACTTTTCCAGGTAGCTGAGAGTTTATCATAAACTTGCTTTATATTTTGTCAAATGTTTTCCCTGAAATGACTATAGGATTCTCAAATCTATTAATATAGCAAATTACATTGATTTCTATATATTAAGCAAAACTTTTATGCCTGTGATAAACTCCACCAGATACTAGTATAATAAACCCTTTTATATCTGGCTGGATTCAATTTGCCATTATAATGTTAAGGATTTTAACAGCTACATTCACAGAAATATTAATTAACAAATTAATTTACTTTTCTTTTTGGTTTTGGTATCTGGGTTATAGAAGTCTCATGAAGAGAGGTAGGGAATATCCCCATCTCTTATATTTTATGTAAGAATTTGAATAGAATTGACATTGTTTATTATTATAAGTTGGATAAAATTTACCAGTAAAGCCATGTAGGTCAGAGATTTTGTTTATGTGGTTTTGTTCTTTTGGTGTCATTGGGGATTGAACCCAGAAGCCCTGAACCGCTGAGCAACAGCCCTTTTCATTTTTCATTTTGATATAGGATCATATGAAATTGCCCAGGCTGGCCTTAAACTTGTGATCCTCCTGCCTCAGTCTCCTAAATTGCTGGGATTACAAGAATGAATTACAGCACCTGACTGAAGTCCAAAATTTTCTATATGGACAATTCTTTAATTATGAATTTCATTTCCTTACTGGATAATGGACTTTCATTTTAACACTAATAATCTGTTTTCTTTTTTTCTTCTATTAGGTTTACTAGGAGTTGTCAATATTATAATTTTCCAAAGATCCAACCTCTAAACTTCATTTCTTTACTGTTTAATTTCCATTTTACTGGAGTTATTTTCATATCCTTTCTTGTACTTAGTAATTTTCCTTTTTCTAGCTTCTTAAAGGGGAAACAGAAATCGCTGATTTCAAGCCTTTCTAAATGTTCTGATCTAATCATTTGAAGCAATAAACGTCCCTCTGAGGATTACTTTAGCTAAATCTCATTGTATCAGCATTCTACAATATATTTCCCAATCTTTTTTGAGACTCTTTTTTTTTTTTTTTTTTTTTTGAGCCATGGTACCTATGGCTGTGTAAATCTCACTGGACATCCTTTTTTCCTTCTTTTTTGTATTTTGCAGTGCTAGTGAATAAATTTAGGGCCTCATGCACAGTAGGCAAACACTCTCTCACTGAACATTACCCTAGCCTGAACAACTTTTAAAAGACAGAAAGAAGCAGCACAATTCACAACAGCCAAACTATGGAACGAATGTAAGTGCCCATCAACGGACGAACGGATAAAGAAAATGTGGCATATATACACAATGGATTTTTATTCAGCCATAAAGAAAAATGAAATGTCACTCGCAGGAAAATGCACTGGAACCAGAGACCATCATGTCTAACAAAATAAGTCAAATTCAGAAGTTCAAGGGTCGTATGTTTTCTCTCCTATGCAGAAGCTGGAGAAGGAAAAGGAAAAGAAAGGTAGGGGCAGATGTCATGAAAATCAAAGGGGGATCAGTGGAGGAAAGGGATCAAGGAGCGGGGGGCAGAAAGGGAAGGAGGGGCAAGTGCTAAGCAGTGGTACTGGCCAGATTCCGTTCTCATGTACAACTTCAGTGTACCAATAAGAAAAGTGGAAGAAAAAAGGAAAAAAGTTGCTAAATGCTGACAGAGACCATTTACATTTGACCATTTACATTTCATGTAATTATTGATATGTTTGGGTTTAAGTCTCCCATTTTATTGTTCCTGTTTTTTTTTAATTTCCTTATATTTTTTTGTTCCTGTTTGCTTTTTTCTGCATTCTTCTGGATTATTTGAAAATTTATTAATATTTATTGTTACTGGGGCTCGAGAGGTGGCTCAGCAGTATCATACTTGCCTGACCATGAGTGAGGACCTAGGTTCAAACCCCAGTACCACATACACAGCTAAGTTTCAGAGCAATGAAACCAGATAAAGTTGATTCTCTTTTTCTCTTTCCCTCTGCCCCCCCAAAAATGTGTATGTGTGTGTACATATATATTTATTGTTATTAATTATGTGTCAATATATATCCATATGAAAATAAACTAATAAAAGATGGAGAGAAACACATGTCTACCTTATATAAGCCATTGTTATGTGCACCCAGACATAATTATAACTAAAATAAATAACACATTATCTTTTTATCTCCATATAAATTACCTCTGTAATTTCATTAATACTCAGTTGGTCTAATTTCTCAGTTTCTGCTTTAAATATGAAAGCTTTTAATATGTCAAAGTACAGGGGCTGGAGCAGTGGCTCAGCAGTTATAGCACTTGCCTGGCATGTGGAAGAACCTGGGTTTGTACCACATACACAACAAAGTGTCAGAGAAACAAAAACCAGATGAAAAAAATCAATAAAATTGATTTTCTCTCTCTCTCTCACTTTCCCTTTACCTTACAAAAAAAGAAAAAAAGTATGCAGAAGTATAAAATTAAATGATAATGGGGAGGACCCCAGAACTGCCCTAATAAAGTCACAAAGACAGTACAAGAAAACCATAAACAAATATCCCTTCTTTTTTTTTTTTTTATGAAAACAATGAAGTAGGATTTACTCTTGGAATGCAAGGATAGTTCAACATATGAAAAAAATCAACGTACCGCAGTAAGAAAACTAAGAGGAGGGGAAAAAAGAACTAAGAGGGAAAAACCCACATGATAATCTCAAGTGATGCAAAGCATTTAACAAAATTCAATACCATTTCATGACAAAAATATTCAACAAACGAGGAATAGAGGGAAATTACCTCAACATAATAAAGATTATATATGAAAATCTCACAAGGAACATCACATTCAATGGTTAAAGAATGAATGCTATTACAATAAGATCAGAAACAACACAAGGATACCTACTTTCATCACTTCTGGTCAACATATTATCCATCAAGAAAAAGAAAACAAAGGACCCCAAGGTAGGAAGGAAGAAGTAAAAGGTTCTGTTTGCAGATGACTGAACATTTTTTTCCTCTTCCAGATACTGGGGATTGAACTCAGAAGTGCTCTACTACTGAGCACAACCCCAGTCGTTCTCATTTTTCATTTTGAGACAGAGTCTCACTAAGTTGCTGCAACAGGCCTTGAACGTTGCAATCTTTGTTCCTTAGCCTCAGCAGTCACTGGGATTACAGGTGCCCAGATCTTAATATGACCTTTTCTACAGGAAATAGTTTTAAGATTCCATCCAAAAAGCTATTAGGGTAAGCAAATTCATCAAAGTAGCAGAATGTAAAGTCAGTACAGTATCAGTTACGTTTCTGTATATTAATAATAATCTGAAAAAGAGATTAAGAAAATTACTTTTACAATAGCAGCAAAAATAAAAATTTTTCGGAAATAAAAGAAAAGGTAAAAGAATTGTGCATCAAAAACTACAAATTGGTGTTGAAAGAAATTAAACACAACATAAGTGAATGGAAAAAGATCCACATTAACGGATTATAAAAATCAGTATTGTTAAAATATCCATGCCATCAAAGAGATCTATAGATTTAAAAGAACAAGAACATCTTTGCTGAAATAGGGGTAAAAAATCCCTAAAATTTGTACAGAATCTCGAGGAATCTCAAATAGCAAAAATAATCTTGAAAAGGAAAAACAACGCTGGAAGACTTACACTTCTAATGTTAAAGCTTACTACAAAGCTTCAGCAATCAAAACAGTGTGGCACTGACATAAAGAAAGACATTTAGACCAATGGAATATAGAGAGTCCAAAAAGAAACCATCGCCAACATAATGAATACATTTCTGACAAGGTTGCCTCTATGGTATTATGTATTAGGAGGTGCTCTGGATCTTTAAGGACTGAGGCCTACTAAGAGATTCTTAGGTCATTAGGGGTGTGCTCTCAAGGGAGACTGTGGGACTCAGGCTGCACTCACTACACCCGTTCAAGCAATAACTGCTTACTCACACATGTTCTTTCAGTATGAGGTGCTAGCATCTGCTGTGAGGTGATGCAGGTAAGGGGCACTACTCAATAAACCTGTTTGAACTTTGGTCAAAACTGTGAGTGATATAAGCCTCTGTACTAAGCAGCCTATGTCAAATATTTCATTACAGTAATGGAAAGCTGGCTAAAAACAGGTGCCAACATTAAGTCTCTCTCTCACACACTCACACACTCTCACACACACACACACACACACACCCCACACACACCAAGTCTTTCCAACAAATGGTGCTACAAAAACTAGATGTTTAAAAAAATAATAAAAATTAAGAAAAAGAAAAATTGAAATTGTACCCTTATCCAACACGATATATAAAAATTAACTCAAAAGACTTTTAAGTAACATATCTAATAAGGAGTTAACATTCAGAATATATTTATGATAGGCATAATGATACTTCCAATGACAGATCACATGTAAGATAATGGACTTATAAGAGTATAATGGAGCTGAAAAATTCCTATTACCTAATGATCTCATAGCCATCATAACATCACAGCACAACATATTACTCACATGTCCATGGTGAAGCTGGTATAAACAAACCTACTGCACTGGCAGTCATGGAAAAATACAGCACATACCATTATGTATAGTGTATAATACTTGATGATGATAAACAACTATGGCACTGCTTTACGTACAATAAAAAACAATAAAATACTTCTAATCATTATTTTAGGATGTATTCCTAGTTATATAAAAACTAAGAGTTTACTACTGTAAAACAGCATGCCATGTTTTGCTGGCAGCTGCCCTGTGTCTACTGTGTCTCTTGACTGTATCACTTTCTCCGGCACTTGGTTTCATCTGGTCATCTGTTCACCACGGCCCCAGAAGTAACAAGCTACACCATCTAGGTTAGGTGTATATATCTATACCATGTAGCCTAGATGCAACAAGAGGTGTTTCTCAGAATGTATGCTCCTCACTAACCAATTCATGATTATATATAGAAAATTAAAATGCAACCAAAAAAACCCAATGACTTGATTAAAAAATGGGCAAGGAAGAAAAAAATGGGCAAAAGACAGACCCATGGCAAGCCAATAAAGAAACTCCAAGAAGCTGGGTATGATGACACACGCCTATAATCCCAGCTACATAGGAGGCTGAGGCAGGAGGATACCAAGTTCAAG
>PVKS010043245.1:0-14975 GCA_004027875.1 Aplodontia rufa | reverse complement strand
AAAAAGAAAAGAAAGAAAGAAAAGCATGCCACGGGGGAGCCCTAAAGAATAATAACAATTCTTTTCTGATCTCAGGGATTCCATCTTCCTCCCTCTTCCTCAAATCCACACTGAAAACAGCAACAGATGCCTCCAGGCTAATAGGGCACAGTTGCTGGAAGTGACCCCCAAAAGCAAGACAGGTCTCCTCCACCTCTATCACAACTGACCCAGGTCCCAGATGTGCAGTGAAGGCGAGGCTTCCCTCCCAGCTCCTTCCTGCTTAATCCCCTAGCTTCTGCCTCCAGCCAGAAGGCCCAAAGCAGCCTCAGCTCTCAGGGTGCACACAGCCCCAGAGGTTACCCAAGAACGAGGACTCCATGACATGCGCTACAAACGCATTCTTCATGCATTTGAAGGTTCGGGATGTTTTTCAAAGCATCGCTTTCCTCTAAAACGAAATTTCTTTAAATGCAGGTGCTTTCTAGAAAAGTTGGCTTTTTCTGTCTGTTACAAAAAGCCATTGCTCACCCATATCAATTACAACAATTGTTAGCTTCATATCTAAACCATTTCTTTTTCAAAGTTCTTGAGTAATCAAAATTATGCTTAGTACGATTCTTCCCCATGCTCTCCCTTCAATCAGTGTGCTAATGTGACCTCTAATTAATACCAATTTGTCATTTTAACTGTTTTTTTAAAGTCCCAATTATGAAATTGACACCCAGGTAACCTGAAGCATTCTTTCCGCCATCCGTCCCCAACCTTGCACAGATAGCCACATACTCAGATTCCAGCTCTTCCTGGAGTCTTCATCTCCCTTCTGGGACCCTAATGGAAAAGACCAGAGGCCCCAGCTTTCAAGGTGGATGAGCCTGACCTTGTTTAAGACCGGGATCTGTCTTGGTCTGAAGTCTCCCCGCCCCCTCACAGCTAGAGGCCATGTCCAAGGGCGGAGTGCAATGAATGAAGAAGCCAGGTGAGCCAGGGCTTTTAAGAGGCTGCAGCCAGCTTTTCTAACTGTGGTTAGACAATTTAAATAACAAGGGTCAGGATTAGCCCTTTAGAGAACCGAGGTGGAAAAAACCCACCGAGGCAGTGAAATGAGAAAGGGAGCGAGGATTCATTCTCTTACAATAGATCCATTTCCCATCTTGCTAAGCACACACAGCCATAATTATATTGCTTTCCTCGGACTTGTATGCACACTTCCTCCCTGCCATAAACACGCAGGCGCCGCATAGATGAAAACCGATTTTAATATAGAAACCCCGGTATCTATAATTCATGCTCTTTAGCCTTTACATATTTATTCTGCATTTTAATTAAGGCCAAAATCTGAATACTTTAGATGGATGGTTTCTCTTTTCTTCTGTGCATAGCTTATAGGTAAATTACCTGGCAGAAGCCCAAATGTTAAGCAAACACAATAGAGCCCCGGGCTGGAGTGAGCTATTATTGGACATAGCCTGGGAGAGCTCAGAAAGCTCTCTGCTTTCCAAGTAACCATCTTGGGATTGGCAGGACCTGCCCCCCACCCCTGCAGTGACCAAAGAGTGAGAAGATAAGCCCAAGTGTGGGGATTAGCAGCAAGTAACACTCTGCACCAGAAATTAGGGAGGGGGGGGATGGTCACACTCAGTGCCTCTGAGAGTGCACAAGGGGTGAGGGAGACCACAGGGTTTAGGAAGATCCTGAGTTGTACCTGGATTCATCTTCAGGCCCAAGGGATAAAAATTCCACCAGACTGGTCCAGCTGTCACCAATAGATCTAAAATTAAAAACGCTAGAGTTCCCACCTGAGTTTGGGTGCAATGACCAGCTTCTTCCACGAAAAGCCCCATGCTCTGAAACTCTAGGAGACTTCTCCATGAATTAGAGATCAAGCAAGGTGATCTTTAAAATGTTGAACTCCACCCATGCCTTGCCCCAGTGGCACCAATACATTCTTTTTGAGTTGCTAAGGCAGAGCTTAGCAAACTACAGCCCATAGCCTAAATCAGAGCCAACGTCTGCTTTTGTAAATAAAGTCTTAGTGGAACGCAGCACATTCACGGGTTGCCTGCTATCTGTGGCTGACTATGCGCGGGGAGGGTGTGGTGGAAAGGTTGGGACATGGACCCTCTGGCCCTCTACAGAAAAGGTTTGCCAACCCTGCCCTCAAGAACTGCTCCTCCGCATTCCACCTTCTAGTTTCTTCCTTCAAGAAGAGAATTTTAAACACCTAGACCCTACATAACGCTCCATCGTGCTGTCTCTTCTATCTGAGTCAGCCCCGTTGGCTTCCAGGTTTCACAGCGCGGTGCTACTCAGCACTTCCAGGCCAGAGCCCTGCTCGTAGGCAAAGCCAAGAGCACAGCAGTGTCATCTGCCAGGCAAAGCGGCCCTGACTTTGTCTCCGTTATCTCATTTGCCTGTTTGTGTCACTGCAAGGTGGAACTGCTACAATACCTGTCATGCACTGTTGGTAAAAAGGTTTTAAAAACCAACCCCGTCTGATTCCAAGTCCTGTGGTCTTAGCTGCAGCCCCTTTGCTGTAACGGCTGACAACTTAGACACTTCGCTGCCAGCACTCAGTCTCAACACAGACCCAGCAGGACGAAGGTAATCCTGCCAGTTTCCAGATCAGGAAACCGCAGCTCAGAAGGTGGCGCTGAGGAGGTGGCCCAGGGCCCACTGCTGCCCTTGACTGACCTGCTGGCACCTCTCTGGATTCAGCTTCTCATGGGTCCCACGAGCAAGATGAATAATGAGTATCTCTGAACATGTGCTAAACAAATTCTCTTTGTGGACAACGGAAAAGGTGTTAAGGTCTCCCCACACCTCAGAAGCAGCCACCCAGGGGACACCATGGATGTCAGAATTCTGCCTCTGCACCCACTCATGATGTTCCTTTAATTTGCCATACAATCTCCAGGGAAGACTGCCAGAGATGGGCTTTTCTCCTTCCTGTCAATATGAAAGTGTTCACAGACCTCCACGCAAAACACACACTACACACACGCATGTGCGACACGGACATGCTGTGGCAGCACATGGCATGGCTGCACGAACGCTGTTGATCCCAATGAGGGACTTTCCTTCGGGCCTGCCCATGTGACGCTGCTGCCTGGGGACAGTCCTCTGACTCTCTTTGCAGGAGTCACCTTGAGCACACTGCAGGGACTACATCTCAAACGCACCCGCAACCTGCCCTCACCTGGCCAAGAGCAGCCTGTGACCAAGCCAGGCTTCCCAAGCTGGCTGGATAAACCCAAGAGCAGGGCTTCCCAGCCAGGACTCCCGGGGCACCCCAGAAAGCCCCCTCCAGCCAGCCGCCTCCTGCCATCCCAGGAGTAGTCTGATGTCCTCCTGTTAGATGCTCCTCTTCTGCAAGTTAACAAACCAGCTCCTCACACCTGTCATCGACCAACACGGACTGTTACTAGGCCATGGGCACCATTCTTGGAGGAAAGTGTCTCTATGTGGTGTCCTTTCAGCCTCATTTTGGGTCCCCCTTCTGAGAATATTATTAAATCAACTTTGGTTTCTCTTTTATCTTTTAAAATAAATCTAGATAGCCACCTAGAAAGACTAACTATGACTGAGAATGGACTGACCTGCAAAGTGAAATTAAAATCCACACTTGGTTAGTGCTCGTCTTGAAGGGTGACATTGTTAAGTGCATTTCCTTTTATCTGTCATGCAGATCCCATCATCGCATTCGGGGACTGTCCCACCAGCACCCGAACTCTGATACGCAGAACTCTGATACGCAGGCATCCTCTGAGCCAGCTAGGTCTTGACCTCAATTTATTGTCCAAACAGGTGCAAATTTGCTTCCAGGCATTATCTTACTCTCCTGAGCTATCTCATTAGATGCTTTTCTAAACACGATCTGCGGTGTCTACAAGAACTTCTTTAATCTCTTACTTTCATAAATATCACAAGAAAGGGAACAGCGTCACTTGCCACACCTTGTTCAAGAGTAGCCCACGGGAACCTATGAGCCGCTGTCTCCTTCTCAATGTCCTAATGTTTGGAATGAAAGAAGCTCTGCATTGCAGGGCCACTGTCAGTGCCCCCTGCTGCCAGCTACCATCTGCCCCATAGGTCACCTGGACCTTGCGCTTGCCCCCTCCTCTGCTCGCTGGCTCATTCCCATGTCACCTCTCTAAGAAGGCTTTTACAGACCACTGGACTCCAGCAGCCCCACCCCACCCTGCTCTTTCTGTCCACCCTATGTTTTGCTGCCCAGTGCCCCCGCCACGCTGTTTTCTTGTCTGTTGCCCCAACTACCACGTAAGATCGGCGACACTAGGGATTTCAGCCCTGAGCCCGCCACTTGCAAATATCCACACGTGCAGGAAAGAGGGCAGAAGGGAAGGGAGCAGGACGCAGGAGAACGCAAAGGCAGGAAGGAAAGCACTTAGGAAGCACTGGCGACCCTTTGGCTGCTGAGCACTTCTGTAATTCATTTTCAAAAGCAAAGACACCATTTGCCTCTCCCTAGGTTTCTGACTATAATAGTAATAGTAATTCATCAGCGGCTAGGTCTTCTGGAACCTTCCTTCAAAAAAGAATCTAACACCATCACCGTAACACCAGGTACAGAAGGGTGTGGAAGTGGGTATCTCTTTAAAAGGAGAACAAAGTCTCCACAGGTGACAAGTGTCTTGGAAGCTCACATCTCGCTCTTCTTAGCTGCCTCTGGTAATTTACCAAACATGTTCAAGTAGAAATCTCTCCTCTGCTGTACACCTAGAACACTGCGACGCCCAGCAACCCCAGAACGCACAGGGCTCCACCCCAGAGCAACTCAGAGGCTTCCATGGCATCTGCTCCAGGAAGCCAGAGTCCCGCGCTCTAGCTGTGCCGCAAGTCCTCATCCATATGCTCTGGCCCAAGCCTCAGGCCACCAGCAGACCCCCATTTCACAGATGGGGACTGCTGCGGACTTTGCAGTGATTCTCAGAGGTGTCTCAGACCATGTGCGCAAGGGCGCTGGGTCCAGGACACACCCGCCTTCCCAGGACCGGTGAGCTCGGCCAATAGAGAGTGCGACCGTCTCCCCATCTGAATCCATCTCAACAAGACTTTCATTAATGACCCATGTTCCAAGCCACAGTTCATCCGCTTAATTTCCCGACCCTGCTTCTAACATCTCGATGCTTGCTTTCATTATTTCTGTGTTTGCAGTAGCTCTAAATCCGGTCCCCTCCCATTTCATTAGCACTCTTTTTGTTCCCTTGCAAATCACGAGGTGGGTGCTCTTAGAGGTTCTAAAGTGTGCTCTCTAGGACAGTGGGCCTGGAGAAGGAGCTAAGGGCAGAGGATGCACGGGTGCCATCTCTCCCTGGACAAGCAGGGTCAACAACATGGGAAACTCCAGGGGCTGGTGAGGCAGGGGTGGGGGATGATCCATGCCCTGCGCGTGGGATGCAAATTGATACAACTTCTCCATATACATTTGGCAATGACAAATGCATTACCGCTTGAGTAACAATAAACTCAGTGGTGAACTCTACTCCTAGGAATTTTTGTATATGTATAAATTTACATATATATTCACATATGTGCAAAAAAATGAATGCCCCAGGTTATTTAGCCCAGTGTTGTTTCTAATAATAGCAAGTTACAGACAATCATGTGTGCCTCTTTTGGGACCTGGTTAAACTAATCACAGGATAGCCACATAATGGAGTATTATGAAGCAGAAAAAAAGAATAAATAAGCACTTTACATTCAAATATGGAAGGAAATATAAGATATATATTGAAAGTGGAACCAAGGGCAGAACAACAGTTGAGGGATTCATTTAAAAAGGAAAAATGCATTTCATATTTATGAATAACAGCATCACGTGAAGGACAGACAAGAAACTTCAGCAGTGCCACAGCCTTGCTTTCAGATGGCGTGGGGACCGGGACGGGCATCGCTTTCCACCACTCACCTTTCTATAGATTTTTTATTTTCTATCAACATGACTGGACTATATCAAAAATCAAAATTAAAATTACGTGGGGAGACTAGAAATTGAACCCTTCAACATGCTAGATCCCCCAAAACAGCCTCACTGGCCACTGGTCTTCATATGAGGACTAATGCCACATCGGAAAATTAGAAAATTATTTCTTTCATGCCCAAATTTATTCAGGCTTCATGGGGGGAGGTACTGTCAGTTATAAGGTAGAGAATTCAATGTCCTTAACCAAAAATGTATTATGGAGGATGACCTGGTATTTTCAGCTGATAGCTACATTCTTCTGCTCAAACTCCTTACCCACTTCCTCCTTTGGCAATATCCTTCCTTTATATTCAGAAACTCAGCTCAGACCCTGGTCCACCTCCTCACACAAAGAGGACAAGTGACTCAGGTTGACCAATAAGGATCCTGATTTCAAACAGTGATTGGCCCAGGACCAGGGGCATGACCCAAGCAAGGCCAATCAGAATCTTTACTCCAGGAAGGCAAAAGGGATTCCGGATGCCCAGTAGCAGTGGCTGCGCAGGCACTTTCGCCTGAAGCTGCCCGTGACCTTCTCTGATGCCGCTCAGACTCCCAGACTCAGGAGGCAGAGACGACTGAGCATGAAGACAACACGGGCATGCAGAGACGGGTCCTAATGCTAACTCCTGGATCCAGCCATCCCTGAAGTTAGGACACAGCCCTCGGCTGCTCTTTTTATTTTTTTGACCCACGAATTTCCCTATATTGCTGGGGCCGAATTGGGTTAGTTTCTATCACTTGCAGTCCAAAGGATCCCAATGTGCTCCTGAGCAGTTATCAACAGCACTGAGTCATTTGGCCACCAGAAAGGGACCCTGCCAATCAGCTTCCTTGGGCCCTTCTGACTCAGGACTGACCGTGCGCACCATAGCTACAGTCGCTCTCACTGGCTCACACTCTCACCAACCAGATAACGCTGTAAGTCATCAATACCTTAAAGCAGTGTTCTGAGAAGGATAAGCGCCGTCAAAAGAAATGAATCTCCTTCGACGGCGACTATCCTGTGCTGATGACAAAGCCCACAGCAAGCAACAAAGCTGCCATGATCACAGGCTGTGGAAGGGATCCATGCCCTCCTTACGGGGCCTGTACCTTGCCTGTTTGAATAGCTGAAGAGGATGAGCTCTCAAAGCAACCTCCCACCCAGAATTCCAGGAAGTCAGCAAGACCTGGAAGCTGGCTGTAGATAGCGCCAAATTCAAGAGCGCACTCTGCCACATACTGGCTGCCTGTGGGCCAGCCCTGGGCTCTGGGCATCTCAGCTGGTGTTCCTGTCTTGCAGGATGGCTGTAAGGACCCAGGGCAATATCACAGATGAGGAGCACAGAACATGCTACCCTCTAGGAAGGATTCTCTGACCTACCTCTGAAGCAAGTCATGGAACCCTTGGGTGTCATATCCAAAGACACAGGGACATGAGCTCGGGCCTTGGGAGGGGTACCCAGGAGGAGAGGGGACTGCATACTCCAGCCTTGGGAGGTGCACCCAGGAGGAGAGGGGACTGCACACTCGGGCCTTGGGAGGTGCACCCAGGAGGAGAGGGGATTGCACACTCGGGCCTTGCGAGGTGCACCCAGGAGGAGAGGGGTCTGCAGACTCGGGTCTTGGGAGGTGCACCCAAGAGAAGAGGGGACTGCATACTCCAGCCTTGGGAGGTGCACCCAGGAGGAGAGGGGACTGCACACTCGGGCCTTGCGAGGTGCACCCAGGCTTGGTCCTGTGAGCTCATCCCCCCTTTATCATGTCACATGTCTCCACAACTGCCCATCCTGTCCCAGACCTGCCATTGTGGTTTAGATATGAGGTGTCCCCCAGAAGCTCAAGTGTAAGTCAATGCAAGAATGTTCAGAGGTGAAAATCTTAAGTCATGAGAGGTGTAACCTGATCCGTGGACTAAACCACTGACAGGGGTTAACTGGGTGGTGACTGCAGGTGGGTAGGGTGTGGCTGGAGAAGGTGGTCACTGGGGTTGTGTTTTGGGGTTTGTATTTTTGTTCCTGGGGAGAGGAGCTCTCGGCTTCCTGATTGTCACATCCTGGGCTCCCTTCCTAGGCCATACCTTTCTGCCACGAAGTTCTGCCTCACCTTGAGCCCAGAGCTGTGGAGTTGGCCAACCATGGACAGAACCTCTGAAACTGTGAGCCAAAATAAGCTTTTCCTCTACGAGGTTGGTCTTGTCAGGTACTTTGGTCGCAGCAATGGAAAGCTTACTAAAACACCTACTATAAAAATATGCATATATAGCTGTCTCCAAAGGACTTCACTCCTTACAAAGGCTTCTGCGTCACATGGCACTTACATTAAATAAATGTCTGTGCTTTGACGTTTTAGTTGAGTCAGAGTAACTGGGCCAAGAGCAGGAGTCACTTACTTCAAAATCAATTCCAGATACGAAGACGTAAAATGTGGATGCATGGCACCAGATCAGGGATCCTGGAGGACCCCAGCCACTCCCGTTTGCTCTTATTAATCAGTCTTTTGTTACAGAGGCCCAGACAATAACCCTAACCTACGTAAAAGGAAAGATAGGCTTCCTCCCCAACATCAGATCCCAAGTAAGCGCTCAATAAGTATTGTCAATAAATACCATGTATTTATTCAATAACATTGAATTAACATTGGTCTCATATCAGTAAGGCCCAGTGGTAGAGAGTGGAGAATATGAAGTTTATCAGACATGGTCCTACCTTTAAATAACTTACTGGCTATTAACAAGAGACGTAGGACTCACAGAAGCACTGCTAATAAAATAACAATAATAAGAAGCACACCCTGTCCAGGACCCTAAAGATTCAACAACCAGTAAGTTGATAACCTTTGTCTTCATAGAAGGTGTGTTTCTTTGAAGGAGATCAGCAATAAATGATTATCTAATTTACAGTTCTGATAAGGCCTGCAAAGGGGGCGTGCACAGTGTTAGGAGGGCAACCCAGGGAGCGAGGTGGAGGGTCTGGACGTGAAGGTGATGGACTGAGAAGTGCCGCAGAGAGACCAGGAAGGTAGTAGAAGGCAGAAGCAGAAGAGGAAAGCGGAGGAAGCCAAGCCAGGGGACGACCTCCCCCAAAGTCACGCAGAGAGCAGCTTTACCTGACCACGTAGGGGACTCAGCAATGCAGCTGTGCCTCCGCACTGTCCCTGCCCGAGGCTAGCAAGCCAGGCTTCCATGTCCATGTCCACCCTCAGCCTGGCCAAAAGACCAGCCTAGGAGACACACACCTGGGCCCTCCTGGCACCCCTTGGTTGTGGGCATAGTGGCTCCAATAGCCAAAGGGGAATCCTCCACGGAGGGCCATGTGTGTATTGTAGGGAACAGAAGCCCCCAAGGCCAGCGGAGGCTCAGAGCATCTGGTGGGATCCCAGGGGATGGGGCAGCTGAGTGAACAGTGTCTTGGATGCCTAAGATCTTGACTTGTCATAGGGACAGGTATCAGGAAAGGATTCCTGGAGGAGGTGACATTTTAATTGAGTAGGAGTCACTTCAAAATTAATTCCAATTATGTAGATGTAAACTGTGTGTGAATGGCACTGGATCAGGGGTCTTGGAGGACCCCAGCCATTCCCATCTGCGCTCTGCCTGAGGCCCTGACACTCCTTGATGAAGTCCTTAGTAGCCATGTGGAGTGGCTGGGTCAATGGCTGCCACAGGTGACATGCACAGTTATAAGAAATCAAGGGCTCTTAGTGGACGCATTTGAAAAACTCAGAGCTAAATGACTCAGCCTTTCAGTGGCCAATTCCGTTGATCATCACAAATGCTCCCAGCACTGAGTCCTTGTGTTCCCCGCTGTGGTCCATGGATCACAAAGTTTCCCTGACCCTGGACAGTCCAGCACACAGGTTCTGGAAGATAACTTTTGCTATAACTGTGCTTTCAACACCTAGTAAAAAAAAAGAGGCCAAGACACAAATTCTAACAGAACCTCAACCTCCTTCTCTCTGCTTAGAGGGAATTTGTCCCCCAGGAAATCTTGGTAGAATCTGAGACATTTTAACTTCCTGCAGCTGAACAGTGATGGTGACTACTGGCACCTCTAGGGGACAGAGGTCAGAGATGCTACAGTGCCTGTGACAAGCCAAATGGCAATGATGCCAAGTTCAAGAAACAATGACCAAGAGCAGTAGGCAAATGTATGGCAGAGGGCAGGTCTCCAGTCCACAACCGCTCTCTTTTTGGCCAAGTTCAGAGATGTGGTATTCACAGTCGTAATTTTTTCAGTTTCAAACTACCTTAAGCATAAAAGGGGGGTATTGCTCAAATAATTTATGAGTCCAAGCATGGCAGAATCCAGGGGTTCTGATGATGTCTCCAGGAATGATCTCTCCTCTCCTCCCCTCTCTGCTCTTTTTCCTCCCTCTTTGCCTTACTCTCAGGTAGCCTCTGTGGATGAGGGAATCTCTGGAGCACATGCCTGCATCCTGCCAAGTAGAGCCCTGGGGCTGAGAGCTCCTCTTTGCTGAGACTGTGGTCACGTCATGGTCTAGCAACTGGAGTGACCTGACTACCCCTGAACAATCGCTACAGCCAGGGGATGCAGAGCTATCATGTAATGCTGCACTGGATCCTCATCCCAGTCCTGGAACAAGACAGCTCGGCAGCCCACAGCACCCATGCGCAATCCTGCTGCAGCAGGAGGCGTGACTGGGGTCACAGTCCCTGGGCCAAGGGCCAGGGTCATGCCCAGCTCTGCAGCTGACACTGAGCTCTGGTGCTCTCGTTTCCTTGTGAAAAGCAGGAAATGGTTTGTCGTGGGTATCAAATGAGCAAAGGGTTTCAAATCATGCCTGGGACATTTTGAGCATCCGATAAATGACAGCTATTATTTTTGAAAACCAAGTCAAGCTGCCCATGTACAGAAACAGATCCAAGAAGGGAATCTGACTCTTCCAGATCATACAGTGCATCTGCGGCAAATGCAGGACAAAGGGGCCACTCATCCAGTGCCCCTGTCGCTGCCTCATGGACCCTTGTCAAGATTTTAGCCCACTCTGCATCCATAGCCTCAAGTGTTTGGACACACCCTAGAAGCCAGCACTTGCTGATTCTACAAATGTCCATCCAGCATGATGTGCCAGTCCCCCAGTGGCAGTGACCCCCTGGCCTGGCGGGGCAGGGGTGTCCCCTCCAGCAGGCTGTGCCGGGAGCGCTCCTCATCCCACAGCTGCAGAAGGGCCAGGCTCTGCAGCTTAGGGGGCCCGCACACCACCGCGCTTTCTGGCAGCCTCCACCTCTCTTTCTCAGGCTCCCTGGGAACCCATCAGCCCCACGACATTTATTGCCTGCTCCTTCCATTTATGAGTTAGCTATGGAAGAATAGAAGCCCTGTGCTCCTCTCAGGAGGCATGAGAGGCAGAGAGAAGAAAAGGCCGTGGCCATGTTTACTTTACTTAGTGCTGTTTTCCGCTGCTCTCAATCGGCGCTCGACAGCAATCCAATAGCATGTTATTAACCAAAGAGCTTTTCAGATAAACACCAAACAGCTGCTGTAATGACACGGGGCCTAGGTAGACCAGCAAAGATAAATGCTAATTTTAAAATTAAATTGCTATTTCCCTGCACACCTGAGAGAATGAGAAAAGGATAATGGGAATGAGCAACAGGACATGATGGTTGAGGACTCCACAATAGGGACACCGGGTCCTTTCTACCCGCCCACAGTAAGGGCAAAGCAAGGCAGCTGTGATCTTGGTAAGAATGGGCGTCCGTGGAGCTGATCCGCCAGCACGCACAGCCCTTCATTCAACCGCCCCAGCAGCCCCACGGAGACTGCCGCCTTTACAACCTTCACTTTGCAGATGACAAAACCGAAGCTGAGAGAAGTCAAATCGCTGGAGCCCGAGTCATGTAAGTGAAGAGACCAGGACTTGGGCTCCAGCAGTCTGGCTCCAAACCCCTGATTTAAGAATCAGGCTAAACAACCACCTGGGCTATTGCAGAGAAACATGATGCTTGTCAGATGCGAAGGCATCTTCTGAGCCAATCAGCTACTCATCCAAGAAATATTCACCAAGCACCAGGTGCTAGCCACTGTGAGATGAGAACCATGAAGCCCCCTAGAACATTCTCCTCCAAGACGCCGATGCATCTCCTTCCAGAGGGACACTGGGCTCTTCTGAAGGTGGAACTGAGAAGGATCATCCATTGGGGCCCAGCACTGCCTTTTCTGGTTGCTAAGACTCAGATCATTTAGCTCAGTGGTTAAAGCCACTGAGACCTCAGTTTAAATCCCAGTCTCAACTCTCATGTGTCAGGTGCCACCTGGGAAACTGGCACAACCTTCTTAGATTTTCCTCTTAGTGCAGAATGGAGAAAATAATCAGATCTGCCTTAGTTCTTGTAGGGTCTAAGCAGTGATCTTTATCACTCCACTGCAGTTCCATGTTTGCCTGCCGGGATTAGACTGCAGACCACTACCCTGCTGCTCTAAACTGTCAGACAGGTTTTTCATCACCTAGTCTTCCTGGCCTCAAGAATCCCTGTAGCCATCTACTGAAATCTTCTCTACTGAAATGCCCTCTGGTGGAAAGCCAAAGCCATCTATACCCAACTCTCCAAAATGATGGTTTCAAGGAAGCAGGCCAGAGCTCTACACACAGCGCTGGCATGGAACAAGTACCAGGTGATGCTGTGATCATTGTGAAATCGGACAGATATTTTCCTATCAGGAGTGTGAACAAGCAACTAATTAATAGAAGTATATGCAGAGCCAAGTTCCTCCTAAGAATTCCTCCCAGTGTGCTTAAGTCCCTTCTGACATTCTAATTCTCCAGTAAGCATAGTTCAGTGAAAGCCCTGCCTACAGCAATTATACCCAACATTGTTAGCACAAACTGAGCACCCCATAGACATGAGCCTTGGGAATCCTCAGCACAGCTTCATATGGTTCTCATGGTATTCACCCTCCCTTTACATATAAGGACACCAAGGCACGGAAGAGGCAGTCACTTGCCCCAAGTCACAGTCTTGGACTTCCAAGTGGATGCTGCTTGCTGCAGAGCCCAAGATCACAGCCATTCTGCTGGAGGCCAGAGGTTGCCCTCGACTGTACTTAGTAAAAAGCGAAACTCAGCTAAGAATGCCTGAGGTTGGACCAAAGGCCAGGTGCCCTCTGGGCTTCTAGAACCTGCCATCCTCCACACCTGGAGCTGCGGCTCAAGCTGTCTCCCCAAGATCATTAGCACAGCTGCCCTTTGTTGTTGCTCAAAGTCAACATGTACGTTATGATTGCTTTACCAATCTCTAACTAGCAAAACACAAAACTGATCCCATATGGACTGGAAGAAAAAAAAGGGTCCTAAGTGGAAGGTTCAGGAATCGGGGCTAATTCAAGCAGGGAGGGATCAGGCCCACAGATGGCTCCTGTGAGGTCTACCCCTTGGCCCTGCTTTCCTAGACGTTGGCTTCCCAGGTTTGATTTCCCTCCCAACAGCAAGCTGGTGCAGTAGGTCTAGGCCATGTCCAGCAGCGATCTCAGATTGGTCCTTTGGAGAATCACATGCTACCCTCTGACCCAATCAGATCCTGTGACCAGGAAGAAGAGTCGTTGATTGGACAGACCTGGCCCATGTGAGCTGCCTGGATGGAAAAGCCTAGGGGGCGTGGGGCTCCCGCCTTGGGTGCAAGCCGGAGCCCAGGGCCATGCTGCTCTTCGCTGCCAGTCACAAGGCCCGTCCTTGCTCCAGCCCGCTTCTCCTGACCTTGCCCTCTGCTGGAGAAGCAGCACAGGACTGTGCCAGACGTCTGTAACTCTGAGGATGGCGTAAGGGAGGAAAGAGGAGGAGAGAGAGGAAAGAGAAGTGACTTCATTCTTTCCCCAAAGTTTTGCGGCAGCCTCGGAGGTCTCGGGTTTATGGATACACATTAAAGAATCTTTTCATGAGGGCTGTTTGATGTGAGAAAGCCGTTGAAGCAAGAGGCACTTGGCTGCTCTTTCTAAATGAAAATTTTCAATTAGTCTGAAGAAGTTAATTACACTGTCCTATAATAACTGCACTTGTGATTCTGCAAATCCTCTATTAATTGATTCAACTGTGTGCCCCCAAACCAAGAATCAGCAAAAAGGTAGAAAAAGATGGAGAAAGAGGAACCAGGGAGGGAAAAGACAAGGATCAGCCAGGTACAGAAGACAGGCGCAGGGGAATTATTGAAAACTGGGTGGTGAGAGACTTGGGAACTTCACCCTGTACATCAAATAAGCTTCCTGAGCTGCTTTTCACATGCGCAGTAGCCTGCTGCCACCTCCTCCCGCAATGAAAACAGTTCTGAGAGCCTGATCAGACAATTAGAGAAGATCCACTGGACCCACAGTCCCTGCCCCAGGGCAGTTCAGGAAGATGCTACGAACTACAACTTTCTGTGTTGTAGAGCACTTCGGTTAAAGGGGAAGCCAGAACCCAGGAACTCCTACCGCATCTTGGCTCTGCTGCTGCTGGGCTGCAGACGCTGGACTTGCTGTTTCCCTCTTGAGTTACAATTTCCTTGTCTGTTAAATGAGGAAATAAGTATATCTACATCATCCGGGTCTTAACAAAAATTAAGTGTGCTGGTTCCAGAAGACGGTAAGAATTCAGTAAGTACAACTGCATCTGCTACCCTGCCAATGTGGCACAAAAGCCACTCCCAAGCTCAGGGACACCCAACAATGCACAACTTCCTCTTACACACATCTGGAGGGCAGCTGGAGCTCCGCTGGGCTGGGCTCAAGATGCAGGGTTGGGTCAGGACCTCCTGGGACCAGGAGCTCCTGGCGTGTGTTCTGCCTGTGGAAAAGGTGACAGCTAAAGAGGACAGCTCTGACCTTGGAAGCTCATATCTGCTAGCGCCCCGCAGGTCAAACCAAGTCACACACCAAAGACAAAGAGGGGCTGGGAAACAGACTCCACCATGGAGCTGGGAGACAGAGAATTTTTTCCAAACATTTAGCTAATCAAACAGCCATTGTGGCTGCATTTCATGAGCACACGTGATGGCAAAGCAAGCCAGGGCATGCTGACTACTGAAGGAGTAATC
>PVKS010043244.1:0-14995 GCA_004027875.1 Aplodontia rufa | reverse complement strand
ATAAATAAATACATGCATACATATTGTTTACAAGTTGCTGTTTGGCTGCTGTTGTAGAGACTTAGAAGAAGGGCTCAAACTGTGTCTCACAACAGTCTGGGTATAAAGAGTCCAGAGAAGCATGGCAGCTCAATGTGACTAGAGACACAAGATCCACCCTCCCTGGTTTCTTGCTGGGGCCCACATAGTCCAAGATGGCACACCACTACACCTTTGCTCTCACCAGTAGGAGTGGGGAAAGGGGAATTTGGGAGCATATTCCTTCACTCTAAGGATTTCTCTGCCTCAACACTATTCACATTTGGGACTGGATAATTTTATGTTCTGAGGGCTTACCTATACATTATGAGACATTTAGCAGCATTCCTAGACTCTTGTACAGTAGATACCAGTAGCACCTCCCTTCCAGTTGTGACAAATAAAGATGTTCCTAGATACTGCCAAATGTCCCCTGGGGACCACGTTACCCCCAGTTGAGAACCATTGCCTTAGAAGTTGCCCACAATGTGTCTACTCACATCCCACTAAGAGTTTGAACTTCATTACCTGTCCTTGTTAATGATAAAGGAGTAATGGAATTTTATATCTTTCAGATGATCAGGTGCCTAGCTGAAAGTTGGCTAAAGAAGAGGAAACTAGCAGAGTTTCTCACGCCCTTGTTACTTACAAGAAATGGAAATTCTGTAAGCTGAGCACATGGCTCTCTTCTTTTTACCTTCCAGAGTTTTAATCATTATTCATTTTAACTCATGTAAAATTACTGATAGTGGGGAACGCTAAGCACCTAAAAGGCGAGGGTTCTACTTTCAAAGATTGGCCATTATTAGTCCAGAAGGTGATGAAGGAAAGGAACTGGATTCTGAAATGGAGGACAGAGGACACTATGCTGTTTCTTGTGTTTTAGCACCACCTGATGGAAATCTATAAACACTACCATTTTTTTAATCCTTTGGTATTTCCTTTTGTTCCTCCCAGGATTCAACTTTAATTCATAAATAACCATTAAACAACCTTCCCCATTTGTGTCAGTCAAGATGTCACTAAACGCCCTGCAGGTGGCAAAGTGCACCCAGTCTAGAACCACTCCTTTAAATAAGGCATCTGAAATCCCATGGCCTATTAAGACCATATGCCATAGTAGTTTCATATGAATGTATCCTGAAAGTGGAGTATTTGGGAAAGATGGGAAGACAGTGCTGGGGAAAATGAGGCTCTAGATGTAGTAGGACACATCCTCTTTGTAATTATTTTTGTATTTTAAAGAGAGAGAGAGACAGTGAGGGAGAGAAAAAGAGAATCAATTTTATTTAGTTTTCATGTGGCTTTTGTCACTCTGACATGGTGCTGGGTTTCGAACCTGTGTCCTCGTGCTTGCCAGGCAAGTGCTGCAACTGCTGAGCCACCACTCTAGCCCCCTCTTTGTAATTCTTTGCAGATGTCCCTTCCTGCTTATCCAAAGGCAGAAGATAAGATTCATGGAGCCATGCTGAAAGGCATGGTGAGAGGAAGTAGAATTTTTTAAATGCCACAAGCCAGGGAAATCTACATAGGAAGCATGATGGTATAATCCCAGATTGTGTACCTTAATTTCCCCTCAGGGATGAACAGATGAGGAAGACCCTGCCTCACGTGGGGAGACCACAGTTAATCTCTTAGGCTTTTTGGATCCGCCACCCTCTGTCCTGGGACCCATAAATCACTTGAGTGCTGTGGAGAAACCAGTTGGAAACTAGTCCCTGTGCCTGGGGACTAGTAAGCGGTGCTGCCTGCAAATAGTCATAAGTACTTATTTTGAAGCTGGGTCAAAGCGATTTTCTAGGAGGACCATCTGGCAGGCCCCAGCTTCAGGGATCTCTCAACGTCATTTCCTATGGTATCTACTTGATTTCACCTTCTTCTCAAGCCCTTGCCCCACTAGCCAGACTGTCCTTTTCAGCAGATAATCCCACCTCCTACTGACAAAGAAGGCTGGACACAAATTTCATCACTTTGAAATGTATCACCATTTGAACTCCACATTCACCATGTGCTTTGTCTCAGAGGAGGAGGAATCTTTGCTTCTGCCTATGCCAATCCAATCATGTTATTTCCAGATCTTCTCACATGTTCTCACAGGAAGCTCACTCTCTCAATTATGCCTGTCTTGTCTTTTGTTTTTTATTTAAAGAGAGAGCGAGAGAGAGAGAGAGAGAGAGAGAATCAACTGTATTTAGTTTTTCATGTGACTTTCGTTGCTCTGACACTGTGTCGTGTATGTGGTGTTCGTGTTTGAACCCACATCCTTACGCATGCCCCGCAAGCACTGAAACTGCCAAGCCACCACTCCAGCCCCTACCCATTACTTTTCTATTATCACTTCCTTCTTTTTGGATCCCTTCCCCATTATCATCAAACTTGTTCAGGTTCTCTGATCTTTAAAATAGGTTGGGTTGATTCCCACCCCCAGCTTACAGTTCTATTTCTATTTCCCTTTTCATTTTACTTCTGTAAAACGTTGGCTGTCTTTATATTTTCACTTCTTTCTTCTCATCCTGCTGCTGTCTCTCACCCAGCTTGCCCATTTCAGTACAACTGTCTCTCTGATGTCACTGTGGTTTTTATCTGATCTTCTATCTATTTTTTGCAGCATTTGATATTTTTGCCTACGTCCTCTTTCTTTGAAATTAGATTCACCCCCCCTGCAGACTGCAAAAGTAACATATAATTAATATAGAGGGGAAAAAAGCTGGGTGTGGTGGAATAAGCCTGCAAATCTCTGGGATTCCAGAGGCTGAGGCAGGAGGATCAAAAGTTTGAAGTCAGTCTCAGCAAGTTAGCAAGACCATCTCAAAAAAAAAAAAATTGAAAGGGCCAGGAGTGTAGTTCAGTAATAATATGCTCTTGGGTTCAATCTACAGTTACAACAGCAAACACACATAAGAATGAAATCTTTAAAAGCCTGGGCAATTTAAGCATAAAGGAAAACAACAAGAATCAATTAAAAAAATTTATCTGGCCTTTGTTTCTCCAACACTTAGTTGTGTAGGTGGTGCTGGAGTTTGAAACTGGGTTTTCGTTCATGCCAAGCAAGTGCTCCAACCACTGAGCCACCACTCTAGCCCCCAAGAATCACTCTTGACATCATCAAAATAATCAGTATTTATATTTAGTGTATGTCCTCCTAGTTTTATTCGATACTGGAAAATTTATAGACATATATACACATGTATAAAACCAAATGGTTTCTTGTTGGAGATAGTGTTGTATAACTCTGTGAGTTCTTTTTTTGATAAATATTCTTAGCTGATAATACTAAACACTACTGAGCTAATCTTTAGTAATGTTTTGAATCTTCTGTAGAGGAGTTTATTAATAATTTGAAAAGGGCATTGGAATATCAGTGAGGGATATAACCAATTAGTCTCTGAAATATTACTTAGGATTCACATATTAAGAACTTTTAATCTGGGCTAGAGCGGTAGCTCGATGGTTACAGTGCTTGCCTGGCACGCACAAGTACATGGGTTCAAACCCCAGCACCCACATACATAGCTAAGTGTCAGAGCAACAAAAGCCATGTGAAAAACTCAATAAAAACTGATTCTCTCTCTCTCTCTCTCTCTCTCACTCACTTTCCTTCTGTATTTAAAAAGAAAAAGAACTTTTAATTTAAATAAATGACTATAAAGTACTATATTTTCTCTATGTATAATCTCACAAATAGTAGTCATTTTCATCCAGCAGAGGGCACAGTTGTATGTAGTTTTTGATGGACAAACACAAGACTTGTGAAGATGAAAAGAAGTGCATTAGTTTCTCAATCATGAACTGTAGTGACATGTCACTCACATGTAAACCAGTCTAATTATACATCTAAAGTTCAATAATGTATTGTTTCTACATGATATTTCTTTTTTTTAGTGAGAGGGAAAGTGAGAAAGAGAGAATCAATTTTGTTTTATTTAGTTTTTCATGTGGCTTTCATTGTTCCTAAACTTCATTGTGTATGTGGTGCTGGGGTTCGAACCCATGTCCTCACACATGCCAGGCAGGTGCCATAACCACTGAGCTACTGCTTCAGCTCCTCCAGATCATATTTCACTACTGCATTTCCAACTTTATTCTTTCACATTAGGTTATTATATCTTGAACAAGATCAGAATTAGGTGAAAATTGATCTCTAATACCATTAATTTCTACTGGCTACTGTTGCTTTAGCCCAACAGTGCATAATAAATTTTAGAGCATTATTTTACATATTGTATGTTTTCTGTCCTCACAAGATATTTTATGGATCATGATCCAGAAGTAAATCACACCTATATATGCCATGCACTATCACCCTTAGAAATTAAGAGAAAATCAGGTTAATAGTGCCCCCCACCATGTTGTCCACAATGAGCTAGAGTGGTGAAATGGGTGAAACCCTATTGTAGGTATGGCATTGTTCCTTACTGGTTGTGTCATCATCTGAGAACCTCTCACCTTCATTTGTTAATAGAGGAACAATGATGCCCTCTGGACAGATGAGTGACATAGTTTATGGTGTAAGAGGTGTGGACATCCCTTATCAGATGTGTGGCCCTGCTCAGTACAGGAGTAACTGAACCAACAGCACCAATAGTGACGTTTCCAGTGCCCAGGGGTCAGATTCTCTAGCTTTCCCTCTGTGTTGACTGAGGCAATCTCCAAGTTCTTGGGCAATTCAGGGCAGAGGGAGAAAGCTGGTTCCAAGGGAAAGGTTAGATTTCTTTTTGACCAATATTTTATCAGTGCATTATAGTTGTATATAACAGCAGGATTTGTTGTTACATATTTGTGTATGTGCACTATACAACAATATAATTTGGCCAACGTCATTCTCTGGTATATTCCCTTCCTTCCTCTCCTTCCTCTCCCTGGTCCCTTTTCTCTACTCTACTGATCTCCTTTTGATTTTCATGAGATCTGTGCCTCCAACTTTCTTTTCCTTCTTTCTCTCTACCTTCCACATATGAGAGGAAACATATGACACTTCATCTTCTGACTTTGGCTTATTTTGCTTAAGATAATGTTCTCAAGTTCCATTTATTTTCCAGCAAATGACATAATTTCATTTTCCTTTGTGGCTGAATAAAACTCCATTGTGGATATATGCCACGTTTTCTTTGTCTATTCATCTATTGGTGGACACCTAGGCTGGTTCCATAGTTTGCCTACTGTGTATTGTGTTCTGTAAACAAGAGTATGCATGTATCACTATCATATGATGACACGAAGACTTTAATTCTTCCTTAGGATAAATGCCAAGGAGTGGTATAGCTGGGTCATGTGGTGGTTCCATGCCTTGTCTTTTGAGGAAACTCCATACTGATTTCCATATTGGTGGTACTAATTTACAATCCTACCAAAAGTGTTCCTTTTCCTCCACATCCTCTCCAGCACTTATTATTTGTGTTCTTGATGACTGTCATTCTGAATGGTTTGAGAAAAAAGCTCAGTACAGTTTTGATTTGCATTTCAAAAAGTTAGATTTCTGCTAATCTGGGGGGAAGCTCTTGATTAGTATTCTGAATTTACTCTCACCTTGTAAAGTAGGTCTCTGTTCACATCATTTCCTCTTTTATGTTAGATTATAATTCCAATTTGGCTTTGTGGAATTTGTCCTTTGATAATAGCTCAAAATTATAAAAGAATAGAATAGCTATACATGTAAATATGTTTATGATGGTACTGTTCATGGACAGTTAGTGAAGCTAGAAGTGATTAAATAGTACAGACTATTAGGCAGCTATCAAGATGAAAATTGTGCAGTGGTGCACACCTGTGATCCCAGTGACTCAGGTGGCTGAGGCAGGAGGAATGCAAGTTCAAGTTCAACCTCAGTAACTTAGTGAGAGACCCTGTCTCAAAAATAAAACATAAAAAAGGACTGTGGGTATAGGTTGGTGGTAAAGCACACCTGGGTTCAATCCCTACTACAAAAGAGAGAAATTATGAATGTAATAGAGGTACATGGAAAGTGAGTGATGAATGATAAGTAAAATGAAAGAAGAATAAATTATATATTGTGTTAATAAATGTAGAAATTGAGAGCATGTATGGTTGGAAAAAAATAGCAAGGTGGAATGGTAATGACCTCTAGCACATTCATGTCAGGCAGTTAATTTTCTCTCTCCCTTTTTTTCCGTTCCTAAATTACATTATTGTCGTTAAAGTGAAATTTATAGAAAAAGACAGTTCTAAAGAGATTTTCATGCTTAGTTTGAAACACAGTAATGCCTAATTTATCCAGTATGTTAGGGAAGAAGTGGCATAGTTAAATGACTTATGAATTGGTTTTTTTCTTATTCACTGATATTTGCTCCTCTAAACTCAACGACAAAACCATTTTAACTAAAAATCTTTCTAAAATGTATCTTGTACTTTCCTGCCTTCTCCAACGGTTTCATGAACAGATTTTCATCTTTTCTTTATTTCTAAGATTTACCATGATGAATGCCAATGCAATACACACTTTAATACAATGCCACACTATAACACAATGGTGTCCTTATGTGCAGTTTAAGTATAGGGTTAATTCTCTCTACTTGGCAGGATCAAATCTCCTCTGATTTTTGATTGTTTTGTTCTTATTTTTGCAGGTTTTCTTTTTCTGTTGTTTGGACTGTTTCTCTCAGGCTATCAAATGTCATTTTCCAGGCTGACGGTGTCCTTTCCTTGCCTCCCACCAAATTTATTGCTTTTCTCATGCCTTGTTAGAAAATCACAACTGGATTTACTAGAATTATGCAGAGAGCTCTATAGGGTGTTCTGCCTCATATTCAGTGTGCAGACAGTGGAGACATGGCAATATCAGTTTTGGTTGCTCAGAGGTACTTTGACTTACTTTCAGCTTTTGGCTGTTTCCTCTATCTGGCAAGGTTTTTGGGAAATGACCTGTGCACAAGGGACATGTTGCTGCAGGGAAGATAGAATACTAGTTCCGAGAAACAGCATAGCAGTGGTAAATCCAGTCAACCTCAACAAATCAATGGAAATGGAAAGTAGAGTCAAGCAATCAATAATTATAAAAAAACCCCTCACATTTGCATGTGTTTTCTTTTCTTTCCATGTCACTTAATCCTTTCCATTCATAGTCTTCATCCTGGTCTGAATTCATCTTCAGTTGAGAAACGTGTAATGGAAGTAGGAGAAGCAGAAATCACACAAAACAAATTTGAGAATGATAATTTATGCAATTTATGATTTTTTCTCTTAGCCAAGCAATAAATGGAGCATATTTCAAACACATAATTTTGAACATATAAAGCAGGTTGCTAAAGACTGGGGATTAAATTCAGTGATAGAGCACTTGCCTAGTATGTGTGAGGCCCTGGGCTCAATCACCATTAGCATGTGAATGCACACACATGCACACACATGCACACGCACACACAAAGCAAAAATAGTAGGTTGCTTGATGTTGTCAAGATTCAAAAAAAGATTCCAGTTATGCTCTTTCATTTTTTTCTTTTTATAGAATAATTAACTGAAGGAGTAGAGTGGACTATTTGTCCAATTAAAATTTAATTGAAGTACTCATAACTCTTTGTGAATATACATGTTACATAAATTTGGGTATTTCTACCACTCACTGTCACTGGTATTTTCTGTTAGTTCTGGTGTCTAAAGTAAAACTCCAGTTCAACCCTATCCTAATGGATGTGTAGGTGCTCTTTTGAAGAGTTTCTACTATAATTTGTTGAACTCTATCCTGTTCTTTCTTTCTCTTTCTTTCTTTCTTTCTTTCTTCTTCTTAAGAAAGAGGGAGAGACAGAGAGAGAGAGAGAGAGAGAGAGAGACAATCAATTTTATTTAGTTTTTCATGTGACTTTCATTGTTTTGACACTTCATTGTGTTCATTGTGTATGTGGTGTTGAGGTTTGAATCCACATCCTCATGCATGCCATGCAAGCACCACAACTACTGAGCCATAGCTCCAGTCCTTCTCTATCCTATTCTTGAAGGTATTTATGTGCTTTCAGGGCCTGAGAAAACTTATTGGTCTTCCCAGCTTTCTCTTTCTTCTAAAAAATACCCCAAAAATTGGTCAGAAAAACAAAACAAAGAAACCCCACCCCCTTATCTTCAGAGTAGCGGTCAAAAGCTAAATTGTAACAGGACATAATTTTTGGTTTCTATTTCTTAATTCTCAAGAACCTTACAGATTCAATGGATCAGTGTGTGACTGGTGGCCTACCCTTTGTAGGGAAGAAAAGATTTCTTTCCTCACCCATCATAAGGTTTATGACTAACACCCGAATAACAACAACACAAACGATGAACACATTTATATTACATACAAATTTATATTATAAGATGCTAACATAGGACCGTTCAGAAACAACAGTCCAAAACACAGGGGAAACTATTTTTGTTTTTTAGAAATCTGTATTTTAATGGATGGTCATGCAGAATGATGATTAGAGGACAAAAGGGTACGATCTAATGGTCATAAAGTAGGGATAATTTAGCTTGTTTGTTCAGATTTTTCTTGGTTTCTTTGTGGGATATTTCCTTCCTCCATGATTAAGGCAGACATTTGTCACATGAAGGCCTTCAGGGAGAAATGAAGGAAAGGATCAGAGAGTGACTTACTTAAATTTATGGCATGCCTCAGGGGAGAGCAGTGAGAGAAAGTCAGAGGGATCTTCCTGCTTCTGCTGTATTTTTTAATTACCACGCTGCCATATTTTGACATATTGTTTTCAGAGTTCTGAAAACTTAGATTGATTTATGAGAAGTGACCATTTTGTAAGAGTTAATACTTATTGGACAAATTTTTGTTTGGTATGATTAGTAATGATCATCAATATTGAAGAAATGATTTGAATGACAATAGTATTTTGATTGCCACATGCATGTATAAACTATCCAGGAAATTAAAAGGAGTATATTTAGAGTGTTATGTCTAGATTAGGCTAGATTTGCTGGTCATCGTGATAGAAAGCTACTTGAGCAAATGGTCATCTCTTCCATATTTTTAAAACTCACTAGGTGATTCTAATATGTAGCAGAGTTTAGAAACACTGTTTTGCAGAACATCCTTGCTCACTCTTAGTTAAGCTTAAGTACTTCAGGGAGTCTTTCTTTAACACTATTTAAAAGTCTGTTTCTTTAAGTCTTTGGGGATCATTTTTTTCTTTAGCTTTAAATAAAGACAAGTCATTCCAAAGGAATAATTTATTTGTTTTCTTTCATTTGGCTTTTTCCCCCCTTTGCTTTTGTTTTTTTTTTCTGCTATATTGATCAAAATAGCATAATAGCACCTGAAGTCAGGTCAGTCTCGGTTTGAATCCAGGTTGGACTGTTTACTAATTGTCTAAGCCAATTTCTCCCCCAACCCCATAATAATGATTTTGAGCTGGAGGCAATTTTATCCATCATAAGTCGTTTGGCAATATTGGAGATGTTTTTGACAGTTACCTCTGGGGAGTTGCTTCTGGCATCCAGTAGGTAGAGGCCAGAGATACTGCTAAACATTTTATAATACACAGCACAGATTCCACAGCAAAGAGCTATCTGACCCCAAATATCACTGGTGAAGAGGTGATGGAATTTTTTTTAAGAGAGTTACAATGAGACACACACACACACACACACACACACACACACACAAAGAGAGAGAGAGAGAGAGAACAAATTTTATTTAGTTTTTTTATGTGACTTTCATTGCTATGATACTTCCTTGTGTATGTGGTGCTAGGGTTTGAACCCGTGTCCTCATACATGCCAGGCAAGTGCCATAACCTTTGAGACACTGCTCCAGCCCTGTCAAAGGAATCTTGATTTATAGAATATGGTTCTGGAATATGACTTCATTCAAAGTTTCAATCCTCTACTTTCTAGCTATGTAACTTTGAGCAATGTACTATTTTTGCCTGAACCCCATCTGAAAATGCAGTTAGCATTAGCTTTCACCTTGGAGTTGATTCGAGGCTTACTTGCGATAATACACGTGGGGAATTAACACAGCGCTAATTATCAAAATTTGTCTTCTATTCTGGGGCATTTGTGACCTTTGTCAGTGTTGTTGAAATAATTTGATCCTTCTCTTGATAGTCTCAGAGCTAGTGTTTTATGATTCAGTAACAGGAGGGGAAAGGGGTTGGTAGCTGGTGTTGCCTTTGAACATGCACTTTGGATTCCAAGTGGAAATTCAGAGGAGACAGTTCCACAGAACACTGTTAAATCCCTTTACTCATGCTTCACCTTCCTGCCCCATCCTCCCACTAGCTTGACACTTGGGTTGAGGTGGAGCTTTCAAATAAATAAGCTTGTATTGGGCCAGATAAATAGTCAAGGATATTCTCACAAGTGTTGTCTTAGGGAAGAAAGCATAATGGCAACAGTTTGTTAATAAATTCTATTATTAACGAGAGGCAGAGAGCTACAAGAGTTTGAAATCCAGGGAAGAGCTCTGTGCTAGAAATAGAGATTAGGGAATCATTACTATAGAAGGAGTTAAAGATATAGCAGAAAATGAAATTGTGAGGGAGGGTATAGGGAGAAGAGAAAATGGGGCTCAGGATGTAATTTGAGAAATAATGTTCAGCTAATGGCCACTACAAACAACTGTGTGCTTATCAGGCACCTTTATCATGCATTATACTACATTCAACTATTGGACAGGGTCACCTCCTACTCTCTCAGTCCTTGTCCCTAGTGTGTGAAGTCTGGCTTGAAAATAAAATGAATCTCTACTGAAGAAAAAATGGAATGCTCATAAAAATAGGTAGGAAATTTCCACAGTGATTGCTCTTCATTAATCAGATTTATTTTAAATATTTGTCATTATAATGATACCATCACATGACAAAATATTAGAAAACTAAATTTCTCTCTGTGTGCTTTTGTCTACTATGTATATCTATAATTTGGATGGCTGCTTTATATCACATACCATGTGATTCAATGGTTTCTATTATAGTTATGGAGTTGTATAACTATCAGCACAATCAATTTTAGAACAATTTCATTATTCTAAAAGAAAACACATTTCCATTAGCTGTAATTTCTTATTTTCCCCAAAACCTCCCAGTACTAAAGACTTTCTGACTCTATAGATTTGTCTATTTTGGACATTTCATATAAATAGATTCATAAAAACTGTGGTCCTTTGTGTGTGGCTTCTTTGTCTCAGAATAATGTTTTCAAAGTTCATCCACATTGTGGCATGCATCACTATTCTATTCCTTTTTAATTGCTGAATAATATTCCATTGTATGGATGTAGCACATTTAGTTTATCCATTCACTACTTAATGGACATTTGCATTGTTTCCACCTTTTGGCTGTTGTGAAGAATGATCGTGTTATGGTTTGGATGAAAGTTGTCCCCCAAAAGCTCATGTGAGACAATCCAGGAAGGCTGAGGTGAAATAATTGGGTTATGAGAGCCTTAACTCAATCAGTGAGTTAGACCCCCTGACGGATTAACTGGTAAATGTAAGCTGGTAGGGTGTGGCTGGAGAAGGAGCGTCATTGGGGGCGTGCCTTTGGAGTATATATTTTGTATCTGGCATGGAGTTTTTCTCTTTCTCTGCTTCCTGGAGCCTGGCTGTCATGACGTTCAGCCTCCTCTCAAGCCCTGAGGAATGGAGCCAGTCTTCTATGAACTAAGACCTCTGAAACTGTGAGCACCCAAATAAACTTTACCTCCTAAAATTGTTCTTGTCAGGTATTTTAACCACAGCAACAGAACAGCTGACTAAAACAGATTCTGTGAACATTTTTGAACAGATACTTTTTGGACATCTGTTTTAACTTTTTTTGCAGTATATACTGAGGAGTGGAATTGTTGGGTTATATGGTAACTTTAAGTTCCTTTTTCTGGGGAAATGTAAGCAACTTTACCATTTTACATTCCCATTGGCAAAGAATGAGCATTCAAATTTCTCTGCATTCTCATCAACAATTGTTATTATCTGTTTTTTAAATCTAGCTATCCTAGTGGTATGAAGTGGCATATTATTATGATCTTATTGTATATTGTTTTAAAGATATGTTATCTGATGTGTATTTTCAAGGTAATTATCCATCCTTCATAGTCTACATTTAAACTAACTTAAAAATATTTCTTTAAAGGGTTATACCATAATTTGTTAGGTAATTTTTCTATCTGAGTGGGGCATTTAAATTGTTTCCAATTTTTTTTACCATTATAAGTAGATTTTCTTCCATATAGATTTATAATGTTTGGATAATTTTCTTAAGGTACATTCAAAATCCATTTGAAGTCTTTTTTTATCCATGAAGAACACATAAAGGGGGAGCTGGAGTGGTGGCTCAGTGGTTACAGTGCTTTCATAGCATGCATGAAGACATGGGTGGATGTGGGTTTGAATCCCAGCACCACATACACAATGAAATGTCAGAGCAACGAAAGCCACCTGAAAAACTAAATAAAATTGATTCTCTCTTTCTGTCACTTTCCCTCTCTCTTTTAAAAAAACACATAAAGGAATGTTCAACTGGAAATTTGTATATGATGGAGAAACTATAATGAATTAACATTTATTATCAAAGGTTTAAACAGGCAGAAAGCTTCCAACAAATAGGAATGAACCCAGGTCTGTCAACCTAATCCCATCTTTGACCAGATGAAAAATTTTCTAACCTTCACTTGAAGAAAACTGAACTTGGGTGTATTCCAAAATTCACTATTATACTGGTAGACTTAAGTTTATAATTAGGTAAAAATATTGTTATTGTAAAAAACCTGAGAATATAAGCAAAAGGGAAGAAAGTGAATTCCCCCACCCTGGAGCATTCATCACTTTCTAATGGATGCTTCGATAAGCATCTTTGGATCATAAGCAGGTCTGGAGTAGCTCTGATGGTAGCCTGAGGAAAAACACCTGCAGGCAGTTCTAGCCTCCTGAGCTCTGAAACTGCTGGGGTTTCTCCAAGGCAATCCCCTGTGGGCACAGTAGCATTTTATATTTCCTTTGGTCTCCTGGGTTAGTTTAAAAGCACTTGAGAGCAAAATCCATACAAATAGAGGCAGAAAATTTCAGTGGGCTCTTACATTTACATCAGAAAATTGATTTAAAATTGAAGTGACAGTAATTCCCAATGCATTAATTAGACAGCTTGCAGGGTGCATCTTCTGCTAATTTCAATAATTTCCCTAAGTTTTACTTTACCTTTCTTGTATGCAAAGATGTGCCACTGAAGTAATTTGATTGTCATAAACGGGAGGGTTTTTTTGAGTTAAAAAAACAGGTTTTTTTTTTTTAAATCTTTGAATCTCAAAGTATGAAGAAGGCATACTTCTGCAAATTTCTATTAATTTACTGGAAATGTACTGCATGTAAGGCGAGTTGCTGGGCTTATGGACTTAATTACAAGATGGCTTGCATGCTGGGTAGAAAGGAAATTAATCCTGAGGCAGAAAATTTACATTATGAACAGAAAATGTCCATTACACAGGGATTCTTGAACTGAAGATTTTCTAGACCCAGCTCTATTTCAGTTCCCAAACATGGTGGCTGCAGGGAGGGCCCTGGCCCTGGGGTGTTGGACAGAGTAAGAACAAAGTGTGGAGCTACCACATTTGTATAGTGCTTGAGGGGAGCAGGAAGCTGTGTCAGGGGGCCAGATGGGCAGGAGAGGGAGGCAGATTTATCTGGGAAATTTTGCCTTGGTCCCTGAAGGGCAACAAGTGTTCCTAGGCATGTGAATGATACTGCTTTCCCTTGGGAATCTCACCCAATGACACCACCTCCAATGGAGACACTTGGGAGACTGTGAGATTGTGGCCCCAAGTAAGAAGAAGCCTTTCTAGGAATACGCAAATAGCTTGACCTCACTTGGGAGATTGTGACTTAGTTGGTGGCAAGGGGTGGGGCAATTTGTAATTTTGCGAAGCTTCCCCAGGCAATGCTCATGCACAGTGCAGTCATTCCATTTGAGGCAGTGGAACCTGACCTGTCCTGCACCTTGGAAGATTCTGACCTCATCTTTTGCACTGGTGGGATCACTTATTTTCCAAGCTTCCTGGGAGAGCACAATGTGCTGACATATTGAGAACCACTGGTTTAAAGGCATTCAATCTGGCTCTCAAATCTGAAAGTAAAGAGATGGTGCCAGTTTGAATAACTGAATCAGAGAACTCAAGAAAATTCAGAGAACATGAAAAAGGATGCTGAGAGAACTGTTCCAGAGGGCATTGTTGTTATGAACTCAAGGCAAACAAGAGCACTTTCTCTCAAAGATAGGTGTGCTTTGTCATTTAAAGGTGAGAGGAGGAGGCTGGAAAAACAAGCACTCTTTAAAAGACCTGCTGCTTCCCTAAAGTTCATAAAGCAGCCAGTGCCTTGATTATGAAATGAGCCCTTTGTTTCCAAAGATAAGCAGTTTCAGCAGGACTCTAGGTGGGTAGAAGCATCGACAGAGCCCACTCTGATTATTTCTTCACCTGAAGGCAGGGCACCTGTGCAGAGTGAGAGGCAGCCTTCAGTTGGATGGCACAGAAAATTGGCTGCTTTGTTCAGTGACTTGGTACTTGAAATTATGCTGTGTTTCTTCTCATTTGTATATGGCACAGCAGATGGCAGTCCAACACAAAAAGAATGAGATGAACATGTCACCACCTCCAATGGCGACACACAGTCAAGAGATAGCAAAGTCTAGGAATGCCATCAGTTTTCCAGAAGCACCATTGTTCAATAGAACTTTCTGGGCTGCTGGAACTGTTCTACATCTGTGCTATTTAGTACAATGGCCACCTGGCACATAAACTCTTGAGCACTTGAAGTGTGGCTAGTGAGACTGAAGTGTTAATTTTAATTAACTATAATTTGAGAAATCAGATGAGGCTAATGACTTCCATATTGGACATTGCACAGCCTCAAGAATGAACCTAGACTTTCACTTATGGGGCAAGTTTCTAGATTTTTCTGAGCCTTGTTTCCCTTACCTGTTGTTTTTTATGTGTTAGCTGTTGGAGACTAAGGCGAACATGATGCCTGGCCGGATATCAGAGAAAAGAA
>PVKS010043243.1:0-14998 GCA_004027875.1 Aplodontia rufa | reverse complement strand
GGGTACACTGTGAGGTACATTTTTAAAAGTCTGTTTTTCCAGCATTATCAAGTCAGCTGGAGTTACTTATTTCATTCCAGCTCAGTAGGAATCCACAGGCTGCATAAAATACATTAAGGAATATTTATAAGATGGCAAACAGGACCAAATGTATGGGAAAGAATAATATTGTGCATTGCTCATTACAAACATGATTATTTTGTGTATGTAACGGATGTGTTGTTAAAGCACAGTGGGTTGTTTGAAGTTTACAAGTTTGTTATGGATTGATTTATTCATGAAATGCTTTGTTTCTATGACAACTTTATTGGTTTGCCTGTGGTCTAAATACATATAGGCATGGCAGGAATTCCACGGTACAAAACAAATTACACAGTCCCCTCTGAATCACTCGTTGCCTTTAGGGAGTGTAGCAAAAGGATTTCCAACCAGAGCAGACATCGCCATACACAGTGAGCATTAGAGAGATCACATAATAAAGGGGAAAAAAGCTTTTTAAAAAGAACAACTTAAAAGTCTCCAATGGCCTCCAACTCTAATATAAGGAAAGATGGAAATGAGCAACAAAATGTTCATAAGATAAGAGAAATACATTCTACCCACAATGCATGAGGTTTTTATTTAAAGGAAAAAACCCTGATCAAAGACCCATTTTTCCTGCTATAAATAATGTCCCTTGAAGAATACCATTAATATTCACAACAGTTGTGTAACTACAAAAGAAGTTGAGAATTGTTGTTTAGAGAAAATAATAATGGGTTTTGGAAGATAAAAGGAAAAGGTGGAAGAGAGGAGGAGAGAGAGAGAGAAATATTTACTATGGACCAAGCGTAATCAGGGAGGGAATGGCCCTTAGTTATCTAGAGAAACTTCAGTCAAGGAAATCATGCCAGAGGGGACTAAGACTTTTTCAAAGCTCAAAAATAGAATACAGAATCCAAAAAATATTCCTTGTACTATCCCAGAAACACATACGCATGTTCAAGTGGGAGCAAAAATTAAGAGACTTTTTAGAAATAGAATTGCTACTGTTCATATATTCAAAGGACAAAATGCTAGATAGTATAAACAGTCATATACATAGCAAAATAGTAAAAATTAGGTAAAAAACACATATAAAGCAAAATTAATTATCCCCAAATCACTATTTTATATTTTGCAAAATCTATTTTTTACTCTTATTTCCATAAATTGTGTGTGTGTGCGTGTGTGCGTGCGCACGCGCACACACACACGGTCTGACAGAGGTAAAAATTAATCTCCTATAAAATCATCTGTTGGAATAATCTACTCTTTCATTTCTTGCTAAGAACCTGGATTAGACAACCATGTGTCCCCACTGCAACCCAACCATCACAGCCCAGTAAGTCAGAGTTGAACAACTCACCTAGGAGAACCAACCCACTTACTTGGCAGCAACTAATTAATTTCTTTTAATAAATTATCTAGTCAGGAAATGTTGCAAAGGAAAGGGTGGAGAGTGAAAAGTCACTTTAAGGGAGGTTTGGGGCAGATGTCATCAGCAGTGGTGCACTAATGCCATTATTCAGAGAGCAGGGACGAGGTAAAAGCACTCAGGAAGGACAGAAAAAGAAAGCCACTAAAGAAGACAGGAAATGCAGTGAGTAGGTGCCTGAGCTCCTGCTGGCTCTATATCCCGTGATGCTTAACTTTAACTTAGTTCTCTAGGGACCTTATTTATGCCTTTTTCAATAAATTGTTAATTTGGGTTAAACTTCTTTCCTCTGCAACCATACAGCTTTCATTAAGTTGCAAAATCATATCTTGCCATTTCCAACAATGATTAATTCGGTTTTTCAGTTACTTGTGGAAAGCTGTGTCAACTACTGCCGAGGTGTAGTTATAAGGGTGTCATGAATAATTCAAAAAACCAAAACAACAAAACACTTGAAGCATGCCACAGACACTATCAGTGCATTGCTTAGGTATAATTAGCTTCATTCCTTGGCAGTCCAGTTATTGGCAGTCCACCAATCCATGCTAAAATTTCAGACAAGTATAGATGACAGGGATCTCTCTGGAAACAAAAGCTGTGCTATATACCTTGTGTATATTGCACAGGACATAAGAGGCTTTATTTTCTGCATTTTATACTGTCTAGTTCAATGAATTTGGAAGATGAAACACTGTAGAAACCATCTCTTCTTAAAAAATTAAAATTAAAATACACACATTTATATTGTAGAGTTTACACAGATTGGATTGTGTGATTGATTCAATCAGGAATATGGTCACATATGATAATTGAATGTTCCATGTTTTGATTTTGTGCTTCAGGGTGTTTACGACAATAGTCTAAGAGGCCCATGCATCAGAATCCTATGAGGTCACCAATGTGGCACAGTGTTAGGAACCTGCCACTTACATACTGCCATGTCTCTCTTGAATTCAGACCTTTTTCAAATTTGAAATTAGTAAGCATATGAATAACTGTGTGCCAGCAAAATGAGTTTCACAATCTGACTCAAAAACAGAAAAAGAATCAGTGAAGTAAATACTCCTTCAGGTGAATAAAACACTGGGTTTTTCTTTAGAAATTAAGGTGCTAAACTATTCATGTATTCTTTAGCAGAAGTTATTTGGGGTCCTATAATATGCATCACTTTTCCTCCTTGAAGACCACCTGTCCTGGGGTACACCACACAATACCCATGTGAGTAAACAAATCAATAGGCCCCCCACAAATGATGACAAGCACTATATGAGAAACCAAAGAGGGGCTGAGAAAGATAAAAACAAAGGGAAGAGATGACTTTAGATAGAATTATTAGGGAGTGATATTTAAACTGATCCCTGAAAGCATCAAAATTCAACCAAGGCTGTAGAAAGTAGAGATGAACAAAAACATTGTGAAACAGGGAAAAGGTAAAGAAAGTTCTGAAAGCAAAAGGACCTTGGATACACTTAAAAAATAATAACAGCAATAGCATTGACCACTCACACTGGCCTAAGTGCTTCACTTCTCTCAGGTCACTTGACTGAGAGGAGATCAGTGTAGTTGACACTGGGAAAATTCGGTTATACATTTATTTAGGTAAATGGACTTTTAAATAACTGTCTACATCTCATGGAACTCTGACTACTTACTTAGCTGTATGATGCAAAAGTTAGAATGGGAAAGGGCCCTGAAGTGTGAATATTAAAAAGACACTCATATGACACTGACATGTGCCCCTGCTATTTACAAAATGATGAGTTATTTCTTTTAGGTGCAGCTCCCAAAATATATTGTTTTTACTTCTAGTTTGCACAAGGAAATTTGTGCACTGTACACATCACATTCTTTGTGAACTGTGCCTGTGGAATTTGTTGATGCAGCTGTCCAGCTGACCAAACCAGATTTCCACTGAAGTCACAGGGATGCAAGAGGAGTCTAGCTTATGCAATCATGCCCTGCCTCCTACAGAGCGGAAAAAAAAAAGAAAAGTTGACTGTCCTGAGAAGAGGCCCCTAGAGAATGCTTCTGGGGAACACATACCATGTGAACATTTTTATCTAACACTTCAGTGCCTGAACCATTTTGCTAATTTGACATGGGAAGCGCTAATAAGATAAAAAGCTCGGCCTCCTTATCCCATTAGCACTTCCTCTATAGTTTTTCTGACCCACATTCTGACCTGATCTCTCCCCTATTCCCCATGGCTTGTATTGTACTGATTAAAACCTTCATCCTTTTGAAAAGATGTTGGGGAGTTGTCTGGATTTAACTAAAATTTCCAGCTTAAATTACTGTGTGATTTTCAGCTGATCAGAACCCTTTTAGCATAGAAGGCAGTGGCCAAGTCAGGGGATCCCAGACAGTAGAAAAGGGATATAAACAGAAGCCAGTTAATAGGCAATTAAAGCTTCATTGCTCTCCCACTACCACAAAGCTCCTTATCTAGACCTACAAACACAAGGAAGTAAGCCAGCCAGTTGAAATCACTGTTTATTTTGCTTGGCCATTTCAGAGTTTTCTTTTCTTCCTTCCTGACCTTTTTATTTTTTTTTTTTTCTTCTTAGATTCATCTGCGTTCATTCAGAAGTCATTCATTTTTCAACCCCTTAGCCTCATCCCCACCTGGTCTTTTTCTAGGATTTCTTTTATTAGAAACATTTAGATTTCTCTTTATTAGAAACCTGCCGGCTTATTGTAGAGTAAAATAATTGAGAGATACAGTGTCTTCGTCCCTATCACTCCTAGTGAAATACATAATCCCTCTCTGCTCTCCCCCTGCCAGGGTGCGGATCCAGGCTTCAGAGAGTTCCTGTTTTAATTACCAAAACTCCTACTCCTTGGCCTTTGTTTCCCATATTTCCTCCTCTTTGGTCGTTTTAGATTAGGACTGCCAAGTCAATCTTCCTTTCACGCTAGGAACCATGTCCCTATATTCCTTGGGTCTTGACACTGTTTCTCCGATATTTTTTCTTCAACTTCTGCCTCAGTCACCTGAAAAGCGCCTTCCCTCTGCCAATGGAAGTGCCTGCTCTTTTCTCTCTTCTCATTCTTCAGTTTGACAGTGTCTTCAGGTCGGAGGCCTAGCTGTCCCTGTGTTGTGTGTCAAATGGAGCACAGTGCCTCCATCTAGGAAACCTAGTGACCAGCCAGTGTGAGTGCTTATGTTACACAGGAGAAACCTGGCTACAAGAAGTCCAGGTGGCTTTTCAACTGTGACTGCAAAATGGTAGCTTGAAAACATGTATTTATTCCTTTTCCCTAAAAAACTAAAATTATCATAAAGAATCAAAAGATGTAAATCCATAAGACCTCAAGGAAAGAAAAGAGCCATCAGAGGATGAGAGAACCTCACCCAGTTCTGGAAAACAATTAGTGCTTTCGGAATGCATCATTGGAAGAAAAATTTATAACCTAGAGCTGGAGTCTCCAAAGTTTTTTTTATTATTATAAGCCCTGTCAATACGAGTACTTTCAATAAACTCTTTTTTAACTCACTGAAGATATTTTATATACAAATACAAAATATTTAGTATATATTGCAAATATATTATAAATTAAATAGATGTACGTGTGAACACACACACATGTAGTCAGAATCCTCTGAGCTCATGCTTTGGAATTCTTTTTTTTTTTTTTTTTTTTTTTAAGAGAGAAGGACAATGAGAGAGACAAACAAACAGAATCATGTTTATTGAGTTTTTTCACATGGCTTTTGTTGCTCCAACACTTAGTTGTGTACTTGAGTGCTGGGGTTTGAACCCGTGTACTTGTGCATGCTGGGCAAGCAGCATAACTGCCGAGCCACTGCTCCAGCCCCCGATGCTTTGGAATTGTTACATTTTCCTTCTCTTTGTATTTATCTTAAATGTGTCCTGATAGCTCTGTTAGCTCTCACAACTTGAAAGTCTTAGTTCAAGTATGTTGACTAAAATGGATTCTCTATATAAGCCAAAATCAATATATATATTTATATATTTGTATATAAAAGACATGCAATTTTACAGACAGAACCATAGCCTTTTTCATTATTAGGTTTTCTAGACAGTAGTATAGATTGTTTGATAGAAATAAAAACTAAATTACAAGTAAAAGGCAGTACTTTAAGTTGAGAATCCTATATAATGGGTATTACACTTTCGTTTTTGAGTGACTAAATGCTACAAAGTTTTTCTTGAATTAAGGATATTTTAATGTTTTTAAATAAATTTATTAAAATTAAAAATTGCCTGCATACAAGTGAAACTTGGGCTATTTGTACAAGATGTCCTGTGTCTCAATACACAAATCCTGCCTGATGTCCCCATGGAGGATCAGTCCCTTGCAATCACTCAGGAGCTATGGTATTTGGTTTTCTTTCAGTCTTGTAGGGAGCTTAATGATTATTTGCTTGAATGCAGTTAAGGTTTAGAAAACACCACGAATGTTGGATTCTTCTTAGCAAAACATACCTCAGCGAAGGGGGCATCGTTTCTGTGAGGGAACCAGTGACTTGAACTGTAGGAGATTTGAGCATTTGAAGAGGAATGATGGAAAGAAGTAGAATTGAGTCGCAGGTCATCATGTTTGAACAGTTCAGAAAGATCATCAAGGTGACTGTAGGAACCTTTCTCATTTTTCCTGAGGCTTCTGCACTGGCCTAGCCATTTTCTACACCCAGTGCACAAGAGACGTTGAACACAACCTTCAGCTTCTGTTCTGGCTCCTCTGAGCTCACGGTTTGGGACTTCTGTATGTTCGTGCTCCCTGTAATTAATTATATTAAGTGCATTTAGATAGCTTTCAGGACTTGAAAGCCTTAGTTCGAATGTATTGACTAAAATAGGTTGATGATCTCTGGCAAGCCAAAATCGAGAGTTCTTTTTCAAAAGCAGAAAATGTTTCTCTCATAGAAAAGTTTTATATTCCTTTCCTTGGAAGCAATTCAGAGTTTCAATTACTTTCAATTCTTTAAAACCACATTCTTCTCCTCAGCCCTTCCCTTATGTTTTTGTTTTTCTAGCCTCTCTCTTTTTCTTACTTAATATCTGTCCTAATGTTGCAACTCAAAACTTTAATATGAGGTGCAAGGTACCTTTAACACATGAGAACATCAAATTTGTGTGTGTGTGTGTGATGCTGATGGGTGTTGTTGATTTTAACCGTTTGCCTTATAATGAGCAGGTAGATTTCTATATTGAGTAAAGACACCCAATCTCTACGTGTTAAAGAAACACATTTCTTATAGTCAAACCAATAAATGAAGAGCGACCACCTGAAGGAACAACTTAGTTAAAGAAACAAAATTATTTTTTCTTTTTTGGTGCAAGGGAATTGAATCCAGGTGGCACCTGGCCACCAAACCACAGCCCCAGCCTCTTTTTTTTTTTTTTTTTTTTTTTTTTTATTTTGAGACTGGGTCTCACTAAGTTACTGAGGGCCTTGCTAAATTGTTGAGGTTGGCTTTAAATTCGCAATCCTCCTGCCTCAGCCACCCGAGCTTCTGAGATTAAAGGCATGTGCTACCCTGCCCAGCTAAGAAACAAAAGGAAATTAAGTTGTTATTTTAGCATTATATTTCTGCTCCTACATGATAACTGTCGACAAAAGTGAAGACGAGTATATGGAACACAAGGCATCTGCGGGCATAGAAATGTGTTACGTGTCGTAAAGGGGCCACTTTCCTGCAACACTTTTTCAGTAGTTTATCATTGTTTTTGATTATTCAGGATAGGATATGATAACCAAAAAGATAAAACTTCATTTTTTTTCATGCGACAGGTCCGGTGTGGGTCTGTGAATTGGGATTGGAGCTACAGTGCTCCTCACAGTGACTCAGGGACCCAGGTTAAAGAAGGCTTTAAAACATTCTCCCATGTTCACCTTGGCAGGGAACAGGAAGCATATGGGCCTGAACAGTTCTTTCCGGAAATAACAAATATCACTCCCACTCAGGCATGTGATAGAGAACTTTTATTTCTAGAGAAAAAGCACTGATTTGTATTATTTGCCTATATCTGTGGTATAAATATTCCTACAATGACTGATTAAAATTATCGGGATGAAGAAGGTGGAAGTAGGAAGAAAAGCACACCCTCATTTAATATTTCATCACATAAGACAAAGACAGAAACTCCCTGAAGAACATGCATGACAGTAAAATGTAATAAAATAATTAGGATATGATATTTGAGTATTTATTATCTATGTTTGAAATTTAATCCACTTCTTCATTTATATCATTGATTTGTTTAGGATGGCCATTTTCAGCAGCTGCTCACCAAATTTGTTCTGGAAAGAGCCAGGACAAGGCCGCTCCAGGACACCACTGCTCCATCTTCTTGAGAGAAAGCAAGAACATATGGCCACTGTTAGGAAGAAATGGGAATAGGATCATTCTCTGAAGGTAGAATGATCACTTCGGCTTCCGTGGGAACCATGACAAATGATTTTAAATCGTATTTATTTTTCAAAAATTTTAGTGGGGGGCTGGACCGGTGGCTCAGTGGTTATGGTGCTTGCACTGCTTGTACGAGTACGCGAGTTCAAACCCCAGTATCACATACACAACAAAGTCTCGGAGCAACAAAGGCCACATGAAATACTAAATAAAATTGATTCGCTCTTTCTCTCTCTCTCTCAGCGTCCATCTCTCTTTAGGAAAGAAAATTCTAGTGGGAAACCAAAGATATGCTAATTAGATTTCAACAGTAGATATTTTAGGTCTACAGCGTGAATGTCTAACTTAACTAACATTAAAATATAACTGAATGGAAGACCCAGTGCAGGAGTATTCATCTTTGAACCCACTCTCTGGTGCAGTGCTGGGCCTGTGAAATCTTCAGTGATAGTCATAGAAACGCACTGAAGTTAGTAGTGTATACTAGTTCTGATTCTTCTTTCAATTATTAGTTTCACATGCAACAAAATGCTAAAATGTCATTACACTGACACACTAAGACTTTACAATGTTAGATGTCATATCTCCTTTGGAATAAAGGCACCATTTCTTTGACCCTATCGACAAGGAAAGGACCAACTTTTGTTACAGTCATTCTTAGAAACTATGATTCGAAAGGCTGGATGTGCTGCTCTCTGTCCTCCTGTGATAGTAAATAAAAGGCTTTACTACCCACTCTCAGCACAGACCCGGTGCACACATGCGTTTGCTGGAACAACAATGGAATCAGACGAAACTTTGGTCTGTTTCTTACCCGAGCTACATTCATTTTCCCAAAATGAATTGACTGAAGTTGTCATAGGTTGGTGACAGGCCATTTGTTCAAAATCTGTGGATTTTTCCCCATCAGCACTACCTGTTAAAGGATTTGAACTTTGATACCGATTTACTGAAATAATACTTTAGTGATATTTTGTACTTTAATCATCTTTTTCTCGCCTAGATGTAACCATTTCTGCCTGTGGAGTCAATAGGGCTTAAATCGTAGCACTTAGTTAATTGAAAGTACTTTCTCTTTGGAATTTCTAAGATATACTGCCCCCCTGGAAAAAAATAAATACATGAAAGAGAAATAAAGCATTCCCTTTCCTAAAAAAAAAAAAGAAAGAAAGAAAGAAAGAAAGAAAGAAAGAAAAGAAAAGAAGAAATAGTACTCTCCTATGTGTATTTTACAATGAGGGATTTATCAAGTATGATATTTTCAAAACAAGTGCTGTCCCTCATTTCTTTCCTTTACTATTTTGTTTTCCTTCCTTCTTTTACTTTTTATTCCTAGCATTTTGCACAGATTTTATCAGCATGCCACTGCATCGAGTACTGCAATCTGATGACCCTGGCCTTATTCTTCCTGCTCCTTAAGAGCCCACTTTGTTCTCAAAATCCTTAGAACATTTCCATTATAGGATTTCTTCTTTCCAATTCTCAGTAGCAAAGAAATTTCCTTAAAAAATGAAAATGCGGATGTTGGTATGTGTAGCAATCAGAGTTTTATCAGAGAAGCAGAATCACTAGGACGTTTAGATCACACAAGTCTACGCACAAAGGAATTTGCTGCAGGGATTGGCCTCAGACATCTCTCTCTCTGCGAGGTTGGCCAAGGTTGCCGAGGTTGCAGCTTTTGTGCCTGAAGCCGGGTGTGAAATTTACAAGGCAGGCAGCCAGGAAGTGAAGAGGAATCTAATATGAGGATGTCAAGAAGAAGCAAGAAGCTGGGCATGGTGGTGGCTGCCTGTAACCCCAGCAGCTCCGGAGGCTGAGGCAGGAGGACCGCAAGTTAAAAGCCAGCCACAGCAACTTAGTGAGACCCTGACTCAAAACAAAATATAAAAAAGGGCTGGGGATGCGGCTCAGGGGTTGAGGCCCCCTGGGTTCAAGTCCTGGTACCAAAATAAAAAGACAAAGAAAGGGGCTGGAGCAGTGGCTCAGTGGTTTCGGCGCTTGCCTGGCAAGCACGAGGACCCGGGTTCAAACCCCAGCACCACTTACACAACTAAGTGTTGGAGCAACTAAGGCCATGTGAAAACCTAAAATAAAGTTGTTTCTCTCTTAAAAAAAAAAAAAAAGACAAAGAAAAAGCAAGAAGCTTCATGGATAAGCTGGAGCTCCTCAAATGAGAACAAAACCATATTGCTACCTTTGACTTTGGTGATTTGGGTGACCTGTAGATGCCAGGGCTACTCATCATAGTGCTGTAGAGCTGCTCTTCAATTTGGAGACCTTTCAGCAGCCTCAGAGCCTCATGCTCAGGAGATGAATTAGCAGTTTAGCTAAAAAAATATGTAAGCTACAAAATGACTACTGCTTCCTTCCTGCCTACCCAATCTCTCAAGAATCTCTCTGTGACCTACCTTATCAGAAGCACACATAAAAGGGAATTCTGGGGAACATTATTCAACCTGGGCAAGTTGACACATTATAAAACCACCACGGCTTTGTATGTGTCATTCTTGAATCAACCTTACTTTAGTTCAATAATAAGTCTAATAAAGCTTCTACCAATTGTTTCCAAAATGTGGGTGTTTTTCCCCATTTCTATTCCTCTTTCTTCTTCTTTCTTTTGGTTTATTTTTATTAATTTATTTTTTCATGGCCCTAGGGATGGAATTGAGGGCTTCACATGTGTTAGGCAAGCCCTCTACCGCTAAGCTACATCTCCAGGTTATTTGGGCTTCCTTTAACACTTCAGAAGTTCCGTATTCTCAGGAAAGTGTACCCTGAACATCCAATTTAAAAAGAGTAACCCCCAATGGGTATCCTCTAATTTTCCCCAATATTTCTTCCCATACCACCTTTCTTTTTTATTCATAACATTTTTATACCTTGTATTATTTTATGTACTGTTTAATATCTCTTCCCCCACTAGAGCATGCAGTTTTATAAGGCCAGGGGCAACAGCTTCTTATAACTACATACCTGGAGTCTAATTCAGTACCTGGCAGCAAGTAGAATAAAATGTGCACAGATTCCATGAAGGAATGTGGCATTCTTGGATTGAATAAATTCATACAAAATAATCAGCTTAATTTTACAAGCAAGAAGAGATAGATTTACAATTGTAATAGGAACAGCAGGAACTATTCCAGAGATTTGAGGCATAATCACTAAATAATTGTTATATTAAAATGATAGTTCCTTATAAAAATATGAAAACAGAGAAACTATTCATGATATAATGTTAAATTAAAAACCAGAGCAAATATATTTGATATGATTACTACAGTCTATAAAGAAATATATAAGGAAGCAAGGGGAAGGAAATATATCCATATGTTAGTATTTTTTTCTCTCTTTTTTGAAGAGCAGAGAGAGAGAGAGAAAGAATCAATTTATTTATTCATCTAGCCTTTGTTTCTCCAACACTCAGTTGTGTATATGGTTATGTGGTGCTGGGGTTTGAACCCAGGTCCTCACACATGCCAGGAAAATTCCATTGAACCACTGCTCCAGCCTGATATTAGTATTTCTGTATTGGGAAGACAAAATTATGGTTGTTCTCTCCACTGTTTTCTAAATTTTCTGTGACAATAAAGGCAGAATAGAAGTGACTGAAATTTTTTCCATATTTGAATAGTACTTTTATAAAAAGTTTTAGGCTAACAGTACAATTTAGAGAAAGGTACGGAAGGTTGCCATATACCCCCTGCCCACACACATGCCCAGATTGCTCCATTCCCAAGATACCCCACATTTGTTACAATTGATGAAACTACATGGGTACACCATACTCACAATCATCGTTTATACTAGAGATAATTCTGGGACTGTTCACTCTACAACTTTGGACAATTATATGACAGCATCTAGCTTTATAGTACCATACAAATTCTGTATTTTCACTACCCTAAGAATTGTGCTCTATCTAGTTATCACCCCACTCCACCCCTGGAAACTACTGATCCTTTTTCTATTTTCCTAAATTTACCTTTTCCAGTGTGTGATGAAGTTGCAATCATCCCTGTGAAGCCATTTCAGATTTTTTTTTAAGCTTGGTAATATGCTTTGACATTTCCTCCATGTCTTTTAATGGCTTTGTAGGTTTTTATTTTTAGCACTAGATAATCCATTTTCTCAATGTGCCAGTTTGTCTATCCATTCACTTGCTAAAGGACATCACAATTGCTTCCATGTTTTGGAAACTCTTAATATAGCTGTTATAAACAGGCATGTGCATGTTTTTCAACTTCTTAGGGTCAATATTAACAAGTGCAGTGGTGGACTATATGATAAGAGTATTATTTTGATTTTAAAAAAACCACCAAATTGTGTTCCAAGGGTCTATAACATTTTGCATACCCCCCCCAGAGATAAATAAGCATTTCTATTTCACATCCTCACCAGCATTTGGTGATGTCAATGTGCAAAATTTTGGTCATTCCAATAGGTGTATGGTGGTATCTCACTGTTGTGGATTTTCCTGATGACATATGTATGTTGTGGAACATATTTTTATATACTTTTTGTGATCTATGTATCCCCTTTATTGAACAGTCTGCTAGCATCTATGGCCTATTTTAAATTGAGTTATTTGTTTAGTTATAGCAGAGTTCGTTGTGTATTTTGGTTAAGAGCTCTTTATTAAGAAGTGTCTTTTGAAAATACTTTCTCCTCCATGTGTTATTATTCTCCTGGCATTATCTTTCAGAGAGGTGAAGCTTTTGTTATTTAAAAAAAATTTTTTGGTACCAGGGATTGAACCCAGTTAACTACTGGGCCATACCCCCAGCCCTTTTTATTTTGAGACATGGCCTAACTAAATTGCTTAGGGTCTTGCTAAAGTGCTGAGGTTGTCTTTGAACTTGCAATCTTCCTGCTTCAGCCTCCCAAGCCATGGGGATTAAAGAATGTATCACTGTACCTGGCCAGAAACTTTTAGTTTTATTTAAGTCATTTTTTTAATCAATATTTCCTTGAGTTAATAAAGTTCATGACTTGGAATTATTTCTAAAAGTCATCACCATATCCAAGGTTATATAGGTTTACTTTTAAGTTTTCCGTAATTTAACATTTTACATTTAGTTCTATAATTCATTTCAAGATAATTTTTGTAAAAGATATAAGGTCTTTATGTAAATTCCCCCTTTTTGCATGTGGATATCCAATATTTCCAACACCATTTGTTAAAAAGACTATTTTTTTCCATTGTATTGCCTTTGATCCTTATTTACATGAGCTTATTTGTGATATCTCCATTCCATTGATCTAATTTTCTGTTTTTTCCATTGGCACTACAATGTTTTGATTATGTAGTTTTAAATTGGAATTTGAAATCAAGAGTACCATTTTTCCAACTTGTTCTTCTTCAATATTTTGCTGGTCATCCTACACCTTTTGCCTCTCCAGATAAACTTTAGAGTCAGTTTGTGAATATCCCCAAAATAACTTATTAGGATTTTGATTGAAATTACATTGAATCTATAGATCAATTTAGGAAAAACTGACATCATGACACAATTGAATCATCTTTTCCATAAAAATGAAAATATCTCTCCATTTATGTAAACCTTTTTGATTTTAATCATCCAAGATTTTCAGTTTTCCTCAAATAGATCTTGTACATATTTTGTTAGATTCGTACCAATATATTTGATGTTGGAGGTACTAATTTCAATGGTATTATATTTTTACTTTCAAATTCCACTTATTCATGCTGGTATATTGGAAATTGATTTAATTATGTATATTAACTTTGCATTCTAAAACTAAAACATTGCTTATTATTTCCATGAGTTTTTTGGTCAGATTTTTTGAATTTTCTGCATAGATTATCATGTCATCTTTGAAAAAAGATAGTTTTATTTATCCTTTCCCAATCTGCATATCTTTTATTTACTTTTGTTTTCTTATTTTATTAGCTAGCAGATCTAGTATGATGTTGAAAAGAACTGGAGAGAGAAGACATCCTTGCTTTGTTTCTGATCTTGGTGGGAAAGTTTCTAGTTTCTCTCAATTAAATATCGCTGTAGGTTTTTCTCAAGTTGAGGAAGTTTACTTGTATTCCCACTTTACACAGTTTTCATCATGAATTGGTGCTGCATTTTCTCAAGTGCTTTTTCTGTATCTACTAGTACAATTACGTGATTTTTCATTGTTCAGTCTGTTTATGTGATACTTAATATTTTCATGTTATCAATTTACAGAATAATTTCATTAACGATATTTTAAATGGCACTCAATAAACCCATGAGGCTGCCTGTGTTGTACATAAAAATCACCATTTTACCATCAGAAAACTAAAGATCATGAAAGTTATTATTTGACAAAGTCTTGCAATACTAGTGGCAGAGCTGTTACTCTAAGCAAACCAGACTTTTATGATCATGGTTCCAAGTTCCTTCTCATTTATCCTACTGCCTTTTCGACAGTGCCATCTATTAGGTCAGTAGAACACTGAAGACCCTGGAGAGTACAGGGGTGAGAGTGAAGTGTCACTTCCTGCCCTCACACCGGGCAAGAAACTGCTGGTCCCTTGTGGCAATCTGAGCCCCAAGGTAACTTCACCATCTTTCCTACCACAAAACTCCAGCAGTCGTTCCTGCTGTAATGCATGTTGTCTATTGAGAGTTCAAGGATACGTGAAAGACAACAGAAACAGTGCAAATGGCGAATAGCGATCACTGAGCCCAGAAACTGTGGTCACTGTTGGGAATGAAAACAAGTAAACCTTGTGACTGAGACATCGATAGTGAGAAAACTAAGTGTAATAGATAGAATATGGTAAAGTAATCTGAAAGCATTTATGTGGATATACTAAAACTTGAGACAGACTCTAAAAGAGGGGAATTATTCAAGCCGTAAATAAGCAAAGGAAAGACTTTCCCGGTGAACAAAGTGGCAGTTACCATCGTGGAGTGTGGAGTCTGCACTGGGAAAGTAGATTAAGAGATCCTTAGAATAACAGAACTCTAGTTCTTACAACTATGGAATTTGAAACTGAAAAGCAATTTCATGTACTTTAATTATTATTCTTAGATCCATTTCTCATACTGTGAATAAGTCTGAGTATCAGAGCGGTTACATACTTGACAATGATCTGATAGTGAGTTAGAAACTGAGTAAATAATCTAATCCATCTTTCTCAACCCACTATAATGTTTCTTCTACTA
>PVKS010043242.1:0-14997 GCA_004027875.1 Aplodontia rufa | reverse complement strand
GTGTGTGTGTGTCTGTCTGTCTCTTCAATTTCCGGGGCTTGAGTAGCCCTTCTCTGAAATAAGCCCTCTGCCCCTAACTTGCCTGTGAGGTATCCTCACAGGAGAGGGACTTTTTAGTGCGAGCCTGACTTAGGAGATGTGTAGTTTTTCCATTGGGTCTCTGAGGCCAGCCTTATTATTTCATAAAAGGGAAAACTGAGGCTCAAAGAAAGGGAGTGACTTAACAATGTTATGCAGTAAATTAGTGGCAGAGCTGACACTAGCCCTGGCTTTCTGACTTATGTCCAGCCCAATGCTCTTTTCCAGGAAGCAGGCTGCCTCTCACCAGGCTTGGGTCTTCTAGGCAGCATCAGCTCCCACCCACTGACTGCACTTTGTACCCATCTCTCCCAACACTTCCTCCCTGAGCCACTTCATCAAAACCGAAGCTGGCCAGTCCAGGCTTCTGACTCAGCAGCCTAGCAAACAACATTCTGCCATGTCTGCATATGATCAAGGAAACATCTGAGGCAGGAAGCATTTTTTTTTGTTTGGGTTGGGGGTGGTGGTGCAAAAAGAGGTGGAGATATTCAATTAAATAATAAGATTTGAGTGGAAGGTAAATCTTTCAGTACAAGATGTACCACAGAGACCATGATTGGTAGGAGGTCTAAGGTCTATCTCCAAAGGTGTAAGATTACCAATTAAATATATTTTGGTACAGAAGTATATTTACTGGATTCAGAGGACCCATGTGATACACGGTTAGTGCAAATATGGCAAAAAAATATGTTCTCACAGTTCCACTTTTGTAAAAAATTAATTGATAGTGTTCCCAAAATGCCTATGAGATGAGTAGTAGCCAGAAAATTTCTGCATGTTGCCCCCCATTCTCTGCATTCATGTTAATTTTTGTCCACAGGTTGACAGTGGGACAATAATCACCACAACCTTCCAGAGCCGCAGTGGAGTAAATGAGGTTGGGAACTTTTCCCCTCCACCATATCCCAAAATGAAGTGTGCCATCTGGGGGTCATTTTATAACAGCACCTGCCAGAGCACATCCATATTTAACCCATGGGCCCTTGATTTTGACATCAAGATATCTTCTGTCAGTTGCCACAGTGCACACCTGCAATCCCAAAAACTTGGGAGGCTGGGGCAGAAGGTTGGTAAGTTCAAGGTCAGCCTGAGCAACTTAGTGAGAGCTATCTCAGAAAATAAAAAAAGGACAGGGAATGTGGCTCACAGGTAGAATGCTCCTGGATTTGATCCCCAGGACAGGACCAAAAAAAAAAAAAAAGATCTTCTGACTGGGAAGAGCAGGAAGTCCTGGGGTCCCCTGTTGTTACAAGGTCTCTGATGCCTTAGAGACCTCTCTTTTAACATGGGAACTAACCACATCTGATGCAAATTCAAATAAGCAATGGGACTGACATTCTTACTGGGTTGAAAGTGCCCTCCCCAAATCAAGTTCGCATGGAACCCGTGAATGTGATTTTATCTAGAGAGTCTTTGAGGGGTTGGGGATTTAGCTCAGTGGCAGAGCGCTTGCCTAGCATGCGCAAGGCCCTGAGTTCAAATTCAATTCCTAGCCCTGAAAAAAAAAAAGAGAGAGAGAGAGAGAGTCTTTGAGAATGTGATTGTTAGGTGGATTCCAGGCGGTTGGGGGCGGGGCTTCAGCCAGGCCACAAGGCCCTGGCGGCTGGCTAGAGGCAGGACACGAGGCAGCTTGCCTGCAAAAAGAACTACCAATCAAGATGCTGGCAGACAAGCTCCAATATATGGATGAGTCCACCAGCCAATCTCCAAGAAGCCATCCCCATCAACTTCCTCCCTTTCCCCAAACTATAAAAGCAGCTGCCCAGCCGAGGTTTAGCACCATTTTCCCTGCCTGCTCCTCACTTCCCCTGCCCACCCTCATTATGGCGGCGCAGGTGAATTTGGCCTAGGAACAGCAAATCCCAAAAAACACCCACACCTGAATTTACACTTGTGGCTTCTGATTTTCTTATTTTTTTACAGTGATTTAGCTAAATTAAGATGAAGTCATACTAGAATAGAGCAGGTCCTAATTCAACGACTGGTATCCTCATAAGAAGTGGAAGGTTTGCACATACAGACACACGTGGAAGAAAACCACATGAAGCCACATGAGGTAGAGATTTGAGAGGTACTACCACAAGCCAAAGGACATCAGGATTGCTGGCAACCACCAGAATTAAAATTTTGATGTAATCTTACAGGCAAAAATTAAGAGGGGTTACCTGGCTGGGACTCTTTAGAAAGTTCCCTAAAACTCCAATCAAACTAGGGAACAAAGAGGGCACAATGTTGCTCTCTCCACTTAGAGAGGACCCACTCTCCTGCTCCTTTGAGAGTGTTTGCATTCCTAATAAACTTCATTGTTTTTTTAAGACAAAGAGAGAAAGAAAGAGTCAATTTTATTTATTTTTTTAATCTGCTTTTGTTTTTGCTCAACTTAGTTGTGTATGTGATGCTCGGAATTTAACCTGGGTCCTCACGCAAGCCAGGCAAGTGCTCTACTGCTGAGCCACCGCTCCAGCCCATACTTCGCTCACTTGCTCTCTCTCTCTCTCTTTATATATATATAAAGAGAGAGAGGGACAGTGAGAGAGAGAAAGAATCAACTTTATTTAGTTTTTCATGTGGCTTTCGTTTGTCTGACACTTAGTGGTGTATGTGGTGCTGGGGTTTACTGGGTCCTTGTGCATGCCAGGCAAGCATTGTAACTGCTGAGCCACCACTCCAGTCCTCACTATATTTTTACCAAGTTTCATTTTGTGTCTTGCCTGAAATATTCTCCTGCAGAAACATAAGAGCCAAAAAGCACAATGCAATCCCCAGATTCCCAGGACCACTTCCAGTAACATAAGGAAACTTAGGCTCAGACAGGTGTTAAGCAATCCCTCTAAGTCTCAGAATAAGTCACGGTTTTAATGCTTGGTTCAGCACTAGTTTCTAAAATGTAAGGTACATACTGTGTTATAGTTCGAAGGTGAGGTGTCCCCCAAAAGCTCACGCATGACAATTTGAGACAGCTGAGGTGAAATGGTTGGTTTTAAAAAGCCTTGACCCAACTAGTGAGTTACTGACAACTATAGGCCCTCGAGGTATGGCTGGAGGAGGTGGGTCATTGGGGGCATTGCGTTTGGAGTATATATTCTATATCTGGCATGGAGTTTCAATCTCTTGTCTGCTTCCCCACGTGACACCTTGAGCAGCTTGTCTTTCTGGAGCCACACCTGCTACCATGCTGTTCAGCCTCACCTGTAACCTGAAAGAAAGTGAGACAGTTTAGGAGAGATAATAAAATTTGTATGTAGTCAGGACCAAGGGCTCCTTTTAACCACACCTAGAAGCTAGCCAGTAGAGAGTGATTGACAGATGTGCTCAGGGCCTTCATATGCAAAAAGTCCCTGAAGTTCACCTGTGGGAGCAATTCTTTCATCCCAGAGGAGAAAACTAAGAAGTGGGGGTGGACACCGATGGGAACTAGGAAAGAGGTGATATCTGTTTTGCATAGATTTGAACCAATGACTGGTGCTTTAGCTTCAATGCCTGTTTTACACAGAGTTTAACCAATGATGTTGGTGCTTTTCTCAATGCCTGCTTTACATGAATCTTAATCAAGGCTCAGACCCAAACCAATATAATCCCTGGCCTAACCTCCATTAGACGGTGTCCTGCTTCCAGGTACCCCTCTGCCTTGCAGATTCTCTGCTCTTCTTCCTTAAATAAATCCTACTTCTTTTACTCTTCCCTTCCGTGTTTGTCCATGGATTTTATTCTTCAAATTCACAAGACAAGAACCCAGAAGATGGGTGCCGAATTCCCAGGGTGAATTTCCACACCAAGAGCTGCAACACCCCACACAACAGTAGTGCGGAAAACCCAGCTCTTCGTTGGGGAGCTGCTAACACTATTTCGTCTGCAGAAACCTGCAGCCAGCCCAAATTCCCAGTTTTAACTGGGAATTGCTGCAAACATTAGAAGTGGGTTATTTTGGCCACAGAGATCTGCAGTGAGGCCAAGCTGGCCTCATCTTAAAAACCCCGCCATCAAAAGGAGCTAGCCTTCCATGGAAGGCCATGAACCTGTGAGCCTCTAAATAAACCTATCCTCCTAAAATTTGTATCAGTGAAAAACTGACTAAAATATAAAGGTAGGATTTTTCATATGCTTCATTCATTACTGTACCTTCAGCACTTAGAATAATGTCTGGCATATAGTAGTTGATTGGTAAATTTTCAATGAATGAACGTATAATAACAGTGCAATGAAAGTAAGCTCCTCCTGAGAAATATCTTATGCCACTTGGAACATTTTTGTTCATGTTAGGCTGTTGTGCTACATAGAAGGTAGGAAGGGCTTCCAAGGAGGTCATGAAGGAGAAAGAGGCAGAAAAAGAGCGTGAAAAAGAGGGTGCGAGGTGCAGAAAGGAACCAGACCTCAACAGATCAAGGAGATTTATTGAAATAGTTGCAGGGACACACTTTCCAAGGGGAAATGGTCGCTTGGCTTTTGGATAGGTGATCTTTTATAGGTTGAACTGTGGTGGTGTTCACAACAGGGATTTCAGTAGGTGGAGATTAAATTGAGTTTCTCAGTAGGGTGGGGATCCCTTTGATAAGGACCTTAGACAATAGGTTCTGATAAGGGCCTGAGTCTGTAAATTCAATGAGTAGGGGGTTTACTGCCTGGCTAAATGGCCTCTGGTAATTTCTCATATCCATCAAGTCACATTAGCTTTCTTCCAAATTTCTGTCCTCCCATGACCTGGTACTCACTTGCAGGTAAGAGCTAACAAATTCTTAGGGCTGGACTTTCCCATAACCTACAAAGAGGCTTCTATGTTGTGTGGTTGAACATGAAACTGGGAAGGGCTCCTTACCCAAAAATAGTGTCACTCAGCCAAAAGATCCAAGGGCAATGGGAGGGCAGGCTCCATAGATGTGTGGGCTTGTCACCCACAGAAAATTTGGTTATGGGACGAGGACTAGTACACATCCAGAAATATTAAGAGAGGCAGAGAGATGGAGAGGCAAAGTGATAGGGAAGATGGATGGATCACTTAGGAACAGAACAAGAGAAATGCAGAAAAGTCCAAGTAGGACCCCGTAACTTTGAAACACGGCAAAAAGAAAGATGAGGTGAGGTAAGCAGAACAGTCCTGTCCCTACACCTTTGCCCTGCTGCAGTCCTAGCCCAACCCCCCAGTTTTCACATCCTGTCCTAAGAAAAACCCTCTACTTCCCCCAGACAAATGCAACCTTCCCCCAAGGCTGTGTCTAGGTCTCCCAGAAAACAGGCTTTTGTGCAGGGCGTGGATACCCTCCTTAGTGCAAATCCCTCTGGGAAAGCTCCCTGGGCATTAAACTTCCGGGAGCACTAAAGCTACCCCTCCCCTGCCTGGGACATTAGGGTGTGGTTGCTCTTATTTGCTGATGAGGGCTGGGGGTGGGGGGAAGCTGGGGAATTCCACAAAGGGACTGGAGGGCTGGAGACCTCTGAGTACTGGGGGTCAGAAAGCAGAGCCCTGGAGACTGGAGAAGCTTCGGGATGCCACAGTCCTCTTCCCTCCTGGCCTTTTCCACACATCCCAGGACAGAAAGAGTTAGTTTAAGAAGGATTAAGGGCCAACTAATTGTAGGTAAGAAAGTTGTCTTTAAAAGACACGACTCTCTTAATTACGGACCATTTCTGGCTAATTTGCTTTACAAGCGGAGGGGTATAGTTTTGATAGCAAAAGATTTTGGGAGATCATGCATTTCTGCATCCAGGTAAACCCATGTATATTCTGTATATTCTGGTAACAGAGTCTTCCAGTACCTTTGAGCTATATAGGAGGGGAGCTCACAAGGATATTTTTCTTCTTTTCCAGCATTGTATACTTCTGTTCCCAACCTTCTAGGCTTCACAGGACCAGTAACCACTAGGTACAAAATGCCAGTCTAGGATTTCCTTCATGTCACTGCACCTAAAATTAATGTGTTTTATCAATTATCAATGCTCTTATTTTCAGTTTTTTAACAAAAACCTATCTCAAAATCCCTCCCATCTCAGAGAAGAATGACCATTTTCAACTTAGGACACATGAGAATTTTCCATCAGTAGTGTGACATTTGGGAGTATCCCTCACAGAGTTGGTGAACAATGAAAATGACTGCATTTTCAGAGTTAGCCCCTCTGAAACCGGAAATGTGAACAGAGCTGACTTAGTGCTAATACTTTCTCTTACTCCTTTAAGAAAGAGGAAAGACTATGCTCAAGTTAGCAGTGATGTGTGAAAACCACAGTAGAGGTTTTGTGATGAAGAGCAATTGTGGCTTTTGCACAAGTTATTCCTAAACCGAGGCTGGGGACTGTATATGACACTTTTCAAAGTAGCTTCTGGATTGGTATTTCACTGAAATCAAGATCTTTAAGCAAGACCGGAAAGCCAAAATCTACATTTCACGATCTCTGCAGGAAAGTAATAGTTGCATTATGGAACATTCTAGAATGGCAGGCTCAAACCATGGTCCGGAAGAACAGTAGGCTTTTTCTGGGTGGGAGGGGGCCACACAGGGAAAATCTAATTCCCAATAAAGGTTTCTGACAGTTTTCCACTCTCCCCCCACTTACCTAGTCCTGCAGCTCTGGCAGGGGATTTAATTCAATAGAGGAAAACAGAAAAGAAACATGAATGTCAATTTCAGGAAGTCCAGAACATTTTTAAGCCAAAAATTGCTCACATACCAGGTACCTGGTTGTACTGAGAGTATACCAAAGTATGTCACACACATTGATGTGGTCCAAGGAAAAGTCAGTGCTATTGTGGAAATAATCCAGTTTTGGATAAGAAGAAAGTAAGGGAGATTTACTTGGGGCTCAGAAAATAATACCTTAACATATTGGTCTTTGGCAGGCTGAGCAGTTCAAATTAAAGGGAAATAGGCTATAGAAGCTGCCTGAGAACCAAGATCCTCCTGATCTTCCCTCCCCCACACTCCCACCCAGGAACAGGGAAGGCTTTTCTCTGGATTTCCCTAGTCTGTCAGAAGATAGGATCCAAAATAAGGGAATACAATTGCCTTGAATCCTCTCTCTGAAATGTCATTAACCAGAGAAGATCAAATTCATATTGCAGGAAAGATGACTGAGGCATCACCACATCCAGACAGACTTTGTCACAAGCTATTTTCCGTCCATTAGTCCCATATTAATTTCCAAAGAAAAGCATTTATGAACTATAGTCAGTGCTTTGGGCCCATTCATTCCCTTTGTAAATCATTGATTATCCCTCCAAAATTGTCTGCAACTCCCCTACTTCCCTCTCCATATGAAGAGGATGTTTAAGCTTCAACTACCTGGTCTTTGAGTTTCATGTCTTTGTGGCTCCCGTGCAAATGTGCACTTAAAAATTTGTATTTTTTTCCTGTTTATCTGTTGTCAATTTATTTCAGGAAACCTTCAGAGGGAGAGGGAAAATTCTCTTCACCTCTTAAAGCTATCACTAATAAATGAGTGAAAATAGCAAAGAAATATCTTGACAGAGTAGAATTGATGTCTTCTGCCCCCCACTTGAATGCTTAGACTGGTTTAAGCCCTCTATGGACTAAATTAGGAATATTTCAAAGTAGCCAACTCTCCTGAACAGCATAAGCCTAAGACGATTTCATAAATGAATCCTTTCAAACTTTCAAGGAACAGGTAATTTTTATACTTCTCAAATGTTCTAGTACAGAGAAAAATAAGGAAACATCCTCCTCCCCATTTATTTAAACCAAAGTCAGGATAACATTGATATCAAATCTGTTGAACAGCATAAAACGTTAAGGTGCCTATCAATCTCATGCATATTGATTGAAAATGTCATATAAAATATTAGTAAATTGAATCTCCAGTTTGGGATAGACTCATACCTTCACCAAGAGGAACCCATTCAAGTTAGGACAGGCTGGTTTAATATCAGAAAATCTACAAGGCTAATTTAATTGAACTAGCTGAACAAAGCAAATGCACTATTGTATAAATGGTGAAAAAGCAAAAAGTTCAATATTAATTCCCTATGTTTTTAGAAAAAGAAAAATAGCAATGCTTGTAAAAATCAGAAACTACAGGTGTAAATCCAGACACAGATGCCCGAAAAGGTGACCAGACCTAAGAGTGGCTGAGCAAAACCCTTTATTGGGATTGGCGGCTCTGGAGCCTACCCTGCCACAGCGACGGTGAACAAGGAAAATAACGATTTGGGCAAGACAAGTTGCAAGCAGAGGAAAATAGTGCTGGACCCCACTGGGCAGCTGCTTTTATGGTTTGGGGAAAGGAAGGAAGTCGATGGGAATGGCCTCTCAGAGATTGGCTGGTGGACCCATCTATCATCAGGTGTTCCTGGGACGCTATTGGAGCTTGCCTTCCAGTGTCTTGATTGGTTGTTCATTTCCCAGGCAAGCTGCGTGATGCTCTGCCCCCGGTCAGCTGCAGCGGAGTTAACCTAACAATGCTCTTCATTCGAAAGATAAGTGAATAGTTCAATGTTACTGTCTGTCTTTTTGGGCATGTCACTTATTCTTTGTGCTTCAGTTTCCTCATATTTTCAATAGGGATACTTACGTATACTTCTCAGTATTGTGAGGAGTAAATTATATATATATATATATATATATATATATATATATATATATATATATATATATATATATATACCGTGCTACCACTACCACACAATAGTTGACTCTCCCACCCTCATATCACCTTCATATCACCTTATTTTCTCACCTGTGTAACACTCATTACCACTGAACGGAGCACACTAAATTTTTCATTTTTCTGATTTTCTGTGGTTTTTCATTTGTACCAGTGGATGTGGAATGTTTTCACTGCTGTTCTGGCTTGTTGTATTCAACCGTGGTCTTGTAAGCAAAGTAAAACTCTTCCTGATTATTTAGGCATTCAGCCCTTCTCCATGATAACTCCTAGAGCCCCTGTATTTGGTTTTTTTAGGAACAATATAGGACCCAGAAGAAAGGTAAGGAATCAGGGAACAGGAGGAGGGAGGTAGAGGGGTGTGGGAGGGATATCGAACAAATTGTGTTGCTGATTTGCATGCATCTAGGAATATGTGACAACTAATCCCATCGTTATGTAAAACTATAATGCACTAATAAGAATAATCAATTGAGAAAAAAATGAGATTGTACTAATTGGCTTCATTGGTTGTAATTACCCAATGATTTCCATATGTGTTTTCACATTAGAATTACCTGGAAAAGTTTCCTTAGGTGCTCCTGTTTGGTAGCTAGGATTGCAAACTGATGTAATTGTCATTTCATTCCAAGTTACAAAAACTTTTACTAGCTGCTGTGGTTTGAATGGACCTACCAAAATCCATGTTGAAATTTAATCCTCGGTGTGAATACTAAGGTATTAATCTAAGTATGGTATTTTGAGTTGGAATCTCTGGGAGGTAATTAAGGTTACATGAGGCCATGAAGGTGAGTGCCTAATCCAATGGGAATTTGATTTTATAGGAAGTGGAGGAGAGACCTGGGCTAGATGCTCTTTCTCACCATGTGATGCCCTGTACCAGTGGGCACTCTGAAGAGTCTCCACTATCAAGAAGGCTTTTGCCAGATGTGGCTGCCAGATGTTGAGCTTCCCAGCCTTTAAAACTGTGAGTTAAATAAGCCTTTATTCTTATAAAATAGTCTGTGGTGTTCGGTTATAGCAACAGAAAATAGGGAAAGACACTAGTTCTATACAAATCCACATATATGTCATTTGCTTTTTAAATTGGTTTTGATTAGTAAAAATTCACTGGTTCCATAATGGTCTGCAAGACTATTCATTACAGTGAATGCACTCTTTCAAGAAGGAGAACTTAAAAAGCAGAGAGCAAGTCATTGAAATAAGGGGAAATTTCAAAATTAGGTAAAAGTAAAAAGGAGAAGAAAAAAAAGTCAAAATAACAAAGATTGGGAAGTATCATAGAAATTGAAGAGTGAAAAGATGCAAGGACCAAGCTCAACTTTCTAGTTTCCCCTCGAGCATACCCCCCAAAGGGAGGCTTTTCTAGACTAGTTGGTGTGGTCTGACCCTAAAAACCAAAACCATGTTGCTTGGCTTCAAATCCCAACTCCACCATTCTCCAAAAACAGAACACTGGATAAATTACTAAATCCTACATGTTTTCACCTCATCATGTACAAAATGGGAAGAATGCTGCAGCTAGGGCTATTAGAAGGTCTATGAAAGGCAGCAAGAATAGCACCTCAGAAACAATCTATATTACTTGATGTGTTACCTATTGGTATTTCAAATACTCCATTCTGGACCCTTGTGCATGCCCCTTCTGCAGCATTTGTCCCTGTTGTCATCTTACAGTTGCTTTTGGTGATTAAGTTGGACCCACCCAGGATAACCTTCCTTTTGAATAACTTTGTCAACAGATTTTTGGATTTTAATTAAATCTGCAAAATCTCTTCATCTTTGCCACCTACTGTGACCTAGTCATGGGAGTAACATTCCATCATTCACAGATCCCACCCACAGGCAAGCAGGGGACCATCTTGGGGACCATCTTAGAATTCTGCCTATTACTATGATTATTTTACAAATCTCTCTCCCCCAACTAGATCATAAATCCCACAAGGGCAAGGATCATGCCTGTTTTTAGAATTAACAAACAAATGAATAAATACAAAATGAAAGAATGAAGGAAGAATAGTTGTGGACATATCTGTTTTGACTCATTGAAAACTTACCATGATGTTCAAAAAGCTGAAGTAGCACTTATAACTTCACAAAAAGTTGTGGGACACTGGAAAGCTTACACTTGGGTGATTGTCAATGTTGAAGCCCTCCTTTGTGTTTGTCATGTTACCCAGTGGCAATGGAGAATCAGCCTGAGACTTCTGCTGCCTGGGGTAAATCCCCACCACAGGGTCCCTATACACCCAGCTCTAGCTGCTTGCCTGCACCTGAAACCTAACACCTGGCACTCCAAACATGGGCACCATGTGATCTCAACTGTTTATGAAGACATCAAGGGCATCCTGAGTGAGGGAAGGAGGGGGAGAAATGGTATCTAAGACCAAACCTAAGAACCTCAGAGTTGCCTGGGCTTTTTTTTGTCTTTTTTGGTTGGGGTGTGTCAAGTACCCCAGTTGCTATATGGTCTGAATGGTATATCATGCTATTGTTTTGTCATTCACTGGCCTCATTCCTTTCCCAGTAACTGAAATCCTGTTCAGGCCAAGATGTGGAATGGGTCCATTTAGTGTTTTTTTTTTTACAGCACCTTTATTGAGATATCATTCCCATATCCTACAATTTACCCAAAGCATAGAGTTCAATAAGTTTTAGAGTATTTCCAAAGTCATACAGCCATTACCACTAGTTCCAGAACATTCTCATCACCTCCAAAAGAAATTCTGTTCCCTTATCAGCCATGTCCTATCCCCACCACATACCTACCACTCCATTTTGATTATAGGTGAGGGAATAAAAGTCAAGGCATAATGGAGGTGATAAGAATGTCTTATCTACAAGAAATCTGTGCTTTTTGTGGATGGCTAGATAATAGCTCTTCACAATGATACCCCTTATCTTTCTCCACCCAATTCCTCATCCTGCTGACTTTGTGATTCTCTCTTGTTTGAAATCTGCCAACGTATTTCAGTACTTCAGAACATGGGCTGGGGATGGGAAGGAAACAGGATGGAAGTTAACAAGTTAAAACTGTTTGGATATTTAATTATATGACCAGTCCAGGGGAAGGGTTTGAGATGCTGTATCATGTTGGTGACATCCAGCTGCAACTTGTGACTGGGAACTAAAAGGTGGGAAGGAAGAAGTTACTTGGCCAAGCCAGTAAGCAATAAAAAGATGAAAACTGGGTGTGTCTGATTCCTGTGTTTGTGCTTTTAATCTCTGTACTATGATGGAGATACTGGTGGGAACATAGTTTAATAAAGTCCAAATTTCTCCTATAACTATTGGGCATTGGGCCAGGACTGAGACCTCTGTATCTGTCACACCCAGTGTTATGCTGGACATCCGTGGGCTCTCAGCTCATGATTGGGTGATCTGTCAACATACTGAAATATAACAGCAAGTTTGCAGGAGGGTATAGCTGCTCCCTGAATCTCAGTGGAAAAAACATTTAACTGAGTAAGGCCAAACTTCTGTTAAGAATTCATTTTCAATTAACCAGAGATACCTTTCAAGTTGTTCTTCAGACTATTTTATTATTTTTACACAGAGCTCTACATCTGAAAATGCCTCACCAACCAATGCCTGATGGAGCTCTAGTTTTCTGATGAGAAAAGTGATAAGTGTTCATTGTGGGAAACTTTAAAATGCAGAAAAATATAAAGAAGGAAACAAAAAGCACCCACAACCCAAAGATAATCACTGATAACATTTTGGAGTATTTCCTTCTAGACGCACCAGCTTGCATGCTCTCTCTCTCTCTCTCTCTCTCTCTCTTATTGGAATCATATTAAGTATATAATTTTATACTTTCTTTTTCTCTAAACACATTATCTGCTTTATCTCTGAGCGTAGAATTGTTTCCAATTTTGTCTCTATTTGGAAACGATTATGTAAACAAATAAGTTGATCTTAGCATTGGCTCTCAGAAGCCCTTTTCATAATCATTAAACACTAAAATGTTATAAATGAATAAAAAGAGCTCCAAAGCTCATAAGGTAGCAGGATACTTCGCAGAGATTGTTTTGGTAGCCTAGGAATTCTCTTCCATTCACGTGGCATTTAATAATGTAGCACCAGACGCAAATACTTGTTTCTTGTCTCTACAACTAATTTATGAGCGGCACCACAAGCATGAGGTATTAAGCTTCTTTGGCATCCTGTACCTTCTCTCTCGAATTTCCGTGAACAATTGCAAAAATGGATTCAAATGTACTTTTCAGATATTTTTGTCAGTGTGGAAAGCAATTCCTCTAAAAATATTTTAGTGAATCTAGTGATTCACTTGATGATCTGTGGGGACCAAGGAAAAGTAAATGGCAAGTCTTAGCCACAAAGGTCATCTTCTTTCCCAGGAAGTAGACATGCCTTCTTGTGCCCAGCCTGCTCTTTTTCCCTCTTCCCTACTTAAGTCCCATCCACACTGAATTGAAAGTGCACATTGTTGCTTCCTCTTGAGGCTCAGCTCTCTGAAATCTCTCTGGAAGGCACACACAAAAAATGGGTCTCACTGGGGCCTCTACTTAAAAGAAGAGAAGGGAATGAGGCTGTTGGTTCTTGTTCAATAGTGACTCAGAATTTCTTTGGGCCTAGTCACTGAGAGCCAGGAGCCAAGGTGAGCACCCTGTCCTAGGCAATCTTGTTAGGATGAAGAATTGCTCACCTCACTGAGATTCTTATTTTCTGGAAGACTGGGTTAGGCAAGGGGAAAATTTAACTCATGCTTTCAACCTGGGAACTTCCACTTTTACAATAACTTCACAGAATCCTCTCTTTTATTTAAGTTTATTAAGAAGTATTGAAGCAAGTTAATAATATTAACAAAAAATAAAGACAAAGAAATACAATTACTCAAAATTCTTTCTAGTGTAACAATTGTCGCCGTATTTCTTTCTAGCCTTTTCTTCGTATACTTTTTATGGTTGTAATTACAGAATTGACAGAATGTTTGCATTCTACTTTCTTCATTTAGCCTTTCCTAAGAATTTAATTAGAATTTTTGTATAATTTTTCATATTCTACTAACCACCATTTAAAAATGAAACATACTGGAATATTTCTTTTTAATGACATTGCATCACTGAGAGATTATAGTTTTCCTCCTGTTTCTCTGCAATAGGTACAGGGTTATGAGTTTTAGTACAAAGTTGCTCCCTCAAAGAAAGTTCACTTTTTCTGGCATTGATAGTTATTTTTTCAAAGATCTTTACGTTGGATCCCCAAAACACAAGCAGTATCAAGTACAGGACTGTCTAAACAGTCCATGTACAATGGAGTATGTGGGTGCAACTGAATGATCCATGCCTACTACCATCATACTCAGATTTTTTGATGGCCCCTAAATGATGTACACCTAGCTGAGAAGGTATTTTAGTGACCTTTCTTTTTTAAAGAGAGAAGGACAGTGAGAGAGAGAGAATCAATTTTATTTAGTTTTTCATGTTGCTTCCGTTGCTCCAACACTTTTTTGTGTACATGGTGCTGGGGTTAAAACCTGCATCCTCACACATGCCAGGCAAGTGCTGTAACAGCTGAACCATCGCTCCAGCCACTATTTTAGTGATCTTGATGTGGCGGGTTGTATGTGTGGAACCCTCTCCCATGCCCTTAAAATCTGAGTGGATAGTTCAATGGAGAGTGTGCACTGGTGAGTTTACACCCCATCTCCATGGTAACCAAGTGAGAAGATCTTGAAGGACATCAAATCCTAAGTTGTGAGGCAGAATCTTTCTGACACTAAATAAGTCCTGGTAAGATTTACTGCATTTTATCATGCAACTGAAAACTTCCAAACCTGAGTTTTACTTACAGATAAGAAAATGCCTGGGAATTTTTGAAATCTATAAATTGTGTATGTTGATTTGCACAAGCATTAACAATATAATTTGTCCTCTTGAATCTTTTTATTAGTTTAGACCCTCTTCAGTATCCCAGATTCATTAAAGAAAGCATGTTCTCTATACAAGGAAATCTTCGTAACTGCCTGCCAAAACCTTAGGAAGTAAAACTACGAGCACCAATGTTTTCTTGAGAGAAAAAAGCCACTTGAACATTTGGTGGCTTTTGGTCTGCTAATAGCTATTTTGACTTCTATACAGAGTACCTATTCTTGAGTCATCACTTTTCCACACTTTTCTAACTCTATACTGTGCTTTCATGATGAGGTTAAGAGCGTATTTGTTGGGAAAAGCTCCCTAGGATACTTGGAGGTGTAGGGAAGGGGATGGGGAGGGCGGAGGGTATATGAAGAACTCATAGGAGTCTGGTGATTGGGAAGATGGGGGAACCATCCCAGAAGCC
>PVKS010043241.1:0-15016 GCA_004027875.1 Aplodontia rufa | reverse complement strand
GTAATTAATATTTCTAGTATAATATTTATTATATCCATATTTGTTTTCTATATTCAAGAATTGGGGCATTTTTGCAGTATATTACCTAAGATGTTGTTTGCCTTATTGGCGTATGGAGTATCCATAGTAAAAAGTGAAGTTAGTATTAAACAACTTGCTATTGCTAAAACCATACTCACTAGGGACTCTTTTTTCTAAAAATATTTATGAATGATCACTTCATTGTAATTTAGTCTCAAATTGATCAGCTTTTTGCAGAGATCACTCTCTAGTTCAAGAATTACAGTTCACCTTTTAACAACTTCACATTGTCAGATTTTAAAAATTGCTTTATTTTTTATCTTCTGCCCCACCTATTTCCCCAAATAGTTTCTGGAATTAAGAATATAAAACTTCCATTTACATTTTCAAATTATTTCAGCATATCTTGATCTATTAGTTCTGAAACTGAAACTTGGAATTCTTTTAAACTTTAAGATCTTTTCTTATGATCTCCTGTACTTGAATATTCAGTTTTCTCATATACATGCTTATTTTATGATTTATGGGACTGACTTTGAGGAAAAATTAAATGAAAAAGGAAGGGACATTCTTCTACATTCTTCCTGTGATGTCTCTTTTTAATCTACATTCCTTTATACACAAACCTGAATCAATGATTGCTACCCTCTTTACGCTTCTTCCAGGGATAGCATACATTCATAAGAAGGAATTCTTATCCCAACCATTTTCTCTATTAATCTCATTAGAAATAATATAAATACAAGAATTTAAATACTACAATTTGAACAAAACTAAAAGGGAGATGAGTACAGTAGAGGATGGGGACTTAGAAAATGAGGAGGGAAGGAAAAGAGGAGAATCTGGAAAATTATATTGACCAAATTACAAATGTGTATGTATGCATGTGTCACTATTAATTCTACTATAATGCATAATTATAATGCACCTATAAAAATTAATCAAATAGTTAAAATTTAATGACACAATTCTATCAGTCTTGTGAGTTATATACAGTTCTGTAACCATCACCATAAACAAGATACAGGGCAATTCCATCCCTCACAAAGGATACTGCATGCCCCTTTGAAGTGAAAAACTCCTTCCCTGTCTGGACCCTATCATTCTCCGCTATGGTCACTGTGGCTTGGTGTGCAACTTGTATAGACAGAAATAAATAATATGTACCCTTTGGTCACATGGATACACCACATTTTGTTAATTTATTCTTTTGTTGATAGGCATTTGAAGTATGTTCAATCTTGAGATATAATGAATAAAATTTCTATAAGAATCTTTGTGAATGTGTATATATTTTCATTTCTTTTTGGTAGTATCTAGGAATGACATGACTGAATCATACTGTGAGTTAACACTTTAAAAATAAGTCAAATAATTTCCCAAAGTGGGTATATCATTTTACATTGCTACCAGCAGTATAAGCAATCCAGTTATTTCATATCTTGACTTGACTTACTAATGTCAGTCATTTTAATTTAAGTAATTCTAATGGGTAAATTGTCACATTTAATTTGATTTTAATTTACATTTTCCTGATGATTAATGACATTGAATATCTTTGCATGTGCCTATTGGCCATTTATATATCGTATTTCTAAAGAAACTTTTCAATTCAGTTGCCCATATTTTTTGGTGAAGCATTTCTTTTCTTATTATATTTGAGTGGCCAAAATTCCCTAAATATTCTACATACAAGTCTTTTTTCATTTATATAAAATATTTTCTCTATAAAACTTTATCCTATTTTTAGTTTTAGAACATCTTTGGAGGGTAATATATTTTAATTTGGGCGGCTGGAGTGCTGGCTGTGGTAGAATATTTGCCCAGTATGTGAGGACCCGGGTTCATACCCCATCACCACAAACACAACTAAGCTTTGGGAAAACAAAAAACAGATAAAAATAAATAAAATTGATTCTCTCTCTCTCTCAAATTCTCTGTCTTTTAAAAATATTTTAATTTTGAAAATTTAAATTTATTTTTTCTCTTAAAAGTCATATTTTATTATACTAAATTTTTTTGTTTATTGTAAGATAATGTAGATTTTTTTCTATATACTTTCCTCAAGGAGTTTTGTATTTAAGATGTTCTGTTTAATTTTACGGCTAAGGTAGAGTTCATTTTTCTGTATGGTAAGAAGTAAGATGTGAAATTCCTGTTTTCCCTTTACAAGTATCTCACTTTTCTGATTTTCTTTTTTCTGTTGCATGGCCTCAGCATTTTCTTTGAAAAGTAATTGAAAATATATATGTGAATCTATTTCTGAACTTTGCTTTCTTTAATCTATATGGCTATTCCTTTTCCATTATAATATATACTATTCTATTTCTCTTCTTCATTTCAAAAATCACTTCAGTGATTATAAATTCTATGGAATTTTAGAATCAGGTAATCAATTTCTAGCAAAATGACTCGAATCTTTTGTTGGTTTTGCAATAATCAATTAGGGGAGAATTGACATGTAAAAACTGTTGAGTCTTCCCACTTATGTCCACAGTATATATATTTATATATGTATTGTTTGATTTCTTACAACAATATTTTATAGATTTCATCAAAAGAAAGCTCTATACCTATTTTGTTAGCCTTATCTCTAAATATCTCATAATGTTTGATGCCATTGTAAATAATACTGTGGAGGAACGTGTCTCCAAGATCATCCCCAGGTTCAATGATTGATGAAGAGACTTCATAGAACAGAGCATAGAGTTGTACTTGTGACTAAGATTTATTACAACAAAAAGACACAAAGCACAATCAGCATGCTACTATTTGAATATCAAAGGTCTCCTAAAAGCTCATATCAGACAATACAAGAATCTTCAGAGCAGTGATCTAACCAGTGTACTAATTCATTCGATGGATGGATTGCCAGTTTGAAAAGACTACTGTACTGAGTGGAAGGAAGTAGGGTGTGGTTGAAGGAAGTAGGTCACTGAGGGTGTGTCTTTGTGGATTGTTTATCTTTCCCTGACTCCTTTCTCTCTCTCTTCCCTCTCTCTCCAGCCCTCTCTATCTGCTTCCTGGCTAACAAATGCTGGGTAGCTTTCCTCCTCTATGACCTTCTGCCATGATGCGCTGCCTCACCTCAGGCCCACAGCATTGTAGTCAGTTGACTATGCACTGAACCTCTGAAACAACAATCCCAAAATAAATTTTTCCTCTTCTAATTTGTTCATTCCAGGTACTTCAGTCACAATGACAGAAATCTGACTAACATACAGCCAAAGAAAAAGCACATGGGGTAAATCCAAAGAAAACTAGGCACAAGTTTCCAGAGTCTTCTAATGCAATCACGTAGAACATAATTAATCCTTCCAGCAACAAGTCGGGAGAATATGTATGAAATGTTCTTTCAGGGAAGCTCAAATACAGAGATCAAATAACTGAGGTTCTTACTGGGAGATGGTCCTGTACACATTCTGCCTAGTGTGTACCAAAGTTCTGCTGATATTCACCTCACATCATATTTTTTTTTCATGAAAATTTCAGCTCTGTCATCCGTTCTTATCAGGGACTGAGGGGAACCCTCTTGAAATCCAGCTTCCCAAAATCTGGTCAAAGGCCAAATTTACAAGCAGATTTTTCTAAGGATAGGTCTCAAGACTGTTGGGATTACTCTTTTCTGCACATGAGCTTAAATTGTTTTCAAGTTTTAATTGGTCACAACTAGTATATAGAAATATAATGAAATGTATTTAATACTGTCATAACTGGCAACCATGTTTGGGCCACTTTTTAATTCTAACAGCTTACTTTTGTAGATTCCTTGGGATTTTCTGTGAGAATATGCATGTTATATATGGATAATAACAACTGCATTTCTTCCATTCAATTCTACAAATCACTTTATTTCTTTATCTTACAATGACATACTAGCTGGGACTCAAGATTGATGTTGAGTAAGAGTAGTGAGAACAAAGATTCTTGATTTACTTGTCATCATCAGAGTGACAGATTCCATTTTCACTATTAAGAATAGTTCTACTTAGAGGATTTTTGTCGATATACTCTATCAAGTTGAGAAAGTTTACATTTATCCCCTGTTTGCCAAGAATTTTAATCTGTGATGTACATTGGATTTTGAAAAGGTTTTTCTGTATCTATTGAGATTATATATATATATATATATATATATATATGTACATATATATATATATATTTTCATTCTTTAGTCAACTAATAAGGCAAATTGATTTCTGAATGTTGAACCAATCTCAGTGTCTCAAGATAATTCTCTTAATTCTCTTTGGTCACTGTTTTCAGGTGCTATGACAAAATCTAAGAAAATCAACTTAAGAAGAAAAAAGGTTTATTTTGGCTCATAGATTTGATGGTTTCAGATTATGGCCAGTTGGTTATGTTGTTTTTAATCCCATAGTGAGGCCAAGCATCAAGCATGGACTGAGTAGTGGAACAAAAGTGCTCCTTTTGTGACAGCTGGGAAATAAAGAGAGTGGAGAAAGGGCCAGGGTCCCAACATCTGCTTCAAGGGCACACCCCAATGACCTAACTTCCTTCCAAACTTTAATGCATGAACTTTATGCTTGTTTTTATTGGTGGGAGGGAGGGCAGTTGAGCCCTACTGTATAGGAGTCAAAACATGCTACTATTTATATATTGGTGGATTATATTGGCTATTATTTTCTTAAAAGTTTTTGTAGTTGCTTTGATTTAGTATCAGGGATTAAACCCAGGGGTGTTTAACCACTGAGCAACATCCTGAGCCCTTTTCAATTTTTTATTTTGAGACAGGGTCTTGCTAAGTTACTTAAGGCATCACTAACTTGCTGAGGCTGACTTTGAAATTTATGATCTCCTGCCTCAGCCCCTTGAGACACTAGGATCACAGGCATATACCACTGCACTTGACTGGAGATTTTGCACCTGTATTCATGAGATTTAGTGGTATGTAGTTCATTAAGACCAGAGGCAACATTTTTACTGTTTCTGTATATTCTCCGCTATTAAAGGAAAACTCTTCTGAGGACTCTACCTTGTGCCCAGTGAATTGGGAGTGTTTTCAGTCTGGCTGGTGGCAATACACATTATCCCCAGCATTCTGAGCACCAGATACTATTCCCTCTATGCATTTTAGGTGATTCTTTGCCCACTTTCTGGTAGCTTCCTTAAACACATACATAGCTGTACACTTAAGGCAGATCCTCCACAGATCTCTGGAATTCTCTCTTTGAAAGTTTCTCCTCTCTAGTAGTCTCTTCTGCCAACTCTAGCCGTTTCGATCTCCTGGCTCACAGCTCCCTTTCCTTAATTCAGGGAGCCCACCAGGCTCTGCTTGGCTAACCACTCCAAGTACTCCCAAGAAACTCAGGGCAATCAGCTGTGGCCATCAGAGAGTTCCAAGCAGAGGGTTCATCTCTCTCGCTCTCTTCTCTCAAGGATCGCCGTTTAGTGCATCATGTTTAGTGTCCTAAAAAAAACAGTGTTTTCAATATTGTGTCTTAATAACTGTCCAGATGGGCAGATGCATCCTATCCTGTTCCTACATCTTGGTCTAAAGCAGAAGTCACAATCTATTTTTTGTGTTTCTTGTAAATTGATCCTCAATCATTCTTTCCTTCTCACAAGATTTAATCTCTATAGTGCGCTTCAGAGCTTAAATTTCTATGATTACATGAAGTTATCTTTTTCAAAACAAATTATCAATGTAAATGCAAAATGTTCAATTTCTCTCTTTCATTTGGTCTCATTTTACTGTTTGGTAGTAAGCAGTATTTTATTTTCGTAGTTTCAACATAAAAATTTAGCTAATTTTTCTCCCATGCCAGTTTAGGTTATATATTTAAGAAATGCTGAGTTACATAGAAGATGTCTAATTTAAGTGGATTGATATACACCGTTGATGAAAGCACCATTTTATCTTTACTATTAAGTGGGTGTACTCATTAGGATGAGATAATCTGAATGAAATACTTGAGCTAAATTAGGGGAAATTATTATCTATAGTTCTAACTCCTATATGTGCTATTCATGCTAGTTAATTATATTTTGAGAAGAAAAGTATATTTCCATTATTAGAAGGACAATTCCCCCAGAATATTTATTAAGATAAAATCTGGAGACATTATATATATAGTAGGAAAGGAAATATTAGTCAAACCACAAGATTCATTTAGGAGACAGTAATACCAATATTATATTCTTTTCCTAAATTAAACAATGAAACATAGAATGGATGAAAGAGTACTCTTGGGTGCTAAAATGTAGTTTTTGAATGCTGTGACAAAAAAATACACGAATATGTAATACAAAATAATTTTTATGGGAACAGTTCTAAGTGTGATTTTCAGACTAGTTGCCGTGTCCCAAACCATGATTTACTCCTGTAACTAGTCACTATTAATTAGCCACTTTAAAACAGCACAAATTATTTCTATATATGCAACTTCTGTATCAGCTCATTGCTTTACTTCTGAGTTGAAAATAAACCAAGAGTTTCATTCCCAATAATATGGCAGACTAAATACCATAACATTCGTCCTTCTGAAGACAATTTAAAATGTTGCATGAAATATTTTTCTCGAATTGGATAAGCATCTTTGGTGCAGAATTATAAATGAGGTTTCTAAATAATTTTTGTGTGTTTACCTCATTTAGCAGAGATCATTAAATTATGAAAAGTATACATTTTATAATTTGGAGAGTTATGTGCCTTACCTGGCCTTATGTAGGGACGCATGCTCTATAGTTTCTGAATCTAATTAATCTTTCAGCTAGGATTGTCCTGCTAAAGGCATTCCTGGGCCAGGTTTCTTTCTTTGAGCATACATCATTCAACCATTTACTTAAGTGTCTGTTGACAAGGTGGTTAGCAGTGTCACTTTCTCTCCTCTCCCTGCAGCATGGCCCCACTCCTCAGGAAGGAAACAAAAGGGTCACAGGCCAGCTATTTAATTCCCAAGATGCAACTGGTGTGGAGAAATATGCTTTAGAATTTTTAATCTTCAAAGTAGGTGCAGCATAGCATTTTACAGCATATTTATACTTACAGTTTAATGAGTAAATAGAGCTATTCCGTGTGCCTATAAAACGAATTCTCAGAAAAGTCTGTCAGGAAAATGTGTCCTCAACTTCTCTGTGATTCTGGCCACTGTGTCCGCAACATTCCACAAATGTACAAAAGACTTTCTCTAATTCTTAAGTGTTTGAAAATATTTAAAACTTCTTCCCAGATATTTGTGTATGCAGGGAGATAAACATACTGCAAATGTTTCCCTCTCTATAGCTCACAGATGAATAGTGCCATTTTAACCTGAGATCTCAGTTGAATTCCAGCCCACTCCCATCCCACCCCATACCTGGGACTTATTTCCTAGTATCTGATCCTATCTAATTTATGATGGCAAAATATCATTCAGATAATTTTCATGCTCTTTGAAGTTTATTTTCCATGACAAATTCAGCAAATATTAGTTAAGCAAATATTAGAAATATTTTAGAGGAAAGATGTGGACGTATACCTGAGGAGTGGAGGCAGAATCAAAATAAAAATCAGATTTTACCCAAACCCATGTTTTATGAGGATCTAGAAATGTAGTAATAATTTAGAGATCAGAGAAGGCTTTTCAGAAAAGGAAAATGAAGGTAAACTTTAACAAAGAATATTTTGACAGAAGAGGGCAACAAAATTCCAGGCAGATCTAGGGGCACCTCTGACTGAGCAATTCTGTAAGTGCTAGGTCTGATGAGGAAACCATGGGTTGCTGTGGGAACAAAGCTGTAAAGGTGAGCTGATGGTGTCAGCGTATGATTTTATGCCTTCTTTAGTAGGTTATATAAAATCACTAAAGCATACTGCGTAAGATAAGATTTCAACGGACATTAGAATTCTTGTGTAAAGAAAGAAAAAAAAATAAAATGTATTGTTGAGTGCCGATCATTTTCTTTGGCTCTGCCACATGTTCTACCACATTTAAGCCTGGCCCTAATTCTCTGATGTATGTATGATACGTAATTTATAGTTATGGGAAAGATACTCATAAAAATTTTATACTGTGCTCCAAGTCAAACAAGCAGTAAGTGAATGGTGTTGAAGTTAGAACCCACAGAGTCATGAAAACTTTGAGGAGGCTCTGATAGCAACTCAGGGGAGGGGGGAAGTGAGTAACAACCCAGGCAATTGCTGAGGACAATTTAAGGAGGTGAACGATTTCCAAGAGTTTCATTGATAATATTTTGGGAACAAGTATCAGTCACCATGCACTAAAATGTCCCTTATGTCTTTATCATGGTTGTCCCAAGGAACCCAGAAACCCAGGCTGCTTCTGGAAATCCAACTCTAACAAACCCTCACAGATGTTAACCACGTTCTTTAGTCTCTTTGAAGATATCTGGAATATTGTGAGGATAAGAAAGTATTAAGTCTGCAGCAGTGTGTCTTCCTAATAGGTGACAGTCAATATGGTAAACTATTACTATTACAAAGCAGCTGCTTGATTGTTCAGTCATTTTCCGTTATCCACACAGGGTGAGATGCATTACAGCAATGTAACTACAAGTCTAGCTAGCCCCTCATACTTGATCCATGACAACTAACTCCCAAACCCATAGATAATACATCATGTATTCTTCTAGCTATTAATTAGTTGAACATGCAATGTAGATAATCTGAGAAAGCAAATAAATGTATTATGAAGAATGGGAAAGGGGAACAGACCCCCTTTTCTCTTTAGGTTTAAATTGTAGAAAAGTATACAAAAAGAATGAACACCCAAATGAGAATCATGGGAGGCATTAATGCTGGAACAGAGAGAACTATAAATCTCAAAGTAGAGGAAGGTCTGATAAAGCTGAATCTAGGTTTTATTGGAAGCTGAAATTGGAGTCTCCCAGTTTCTGCATAAAGTGACATTTGTTCCTGAGATACCATCTCATACCTATTAGAATTTTTTTTTTAAAGAGAGAAGGACAGTGAGAGAGAGAGAGAGAGACAGAGAGAGAGACAGAGAGAGACAGACAAAAAGAATCAATTTTTTATTAAGTTTTTCACATGGCTTTCATCTGCTCTAACACTTAGTTGTGTACCTGGTGCTGGGGTTTGAACCTGTGTGCTCGCTCATGCCGTGTAAGTGCTGTAACCGTTGAGCCACCTCACCAGCCCATATTAGAATATTTTTTAATAGAAGGGAGAAAAGATGATGTTATGGTTTAAATATGAGGTGTCCCCAAAAGCTCATATGTGAAAGAATACAAGAACGTTTAGAAGTGAAATGATTGGGTTAAGAGTGTTTTATCCTAATCAATGCTTTCATCCCTTGATAGAGATTAACTTGGTGGTAACTACGGGCAGCCAGGGTGTGGCTGGAGGAGGTGGGTCCCCGGGAGCATCACTTTGAGTGCATATTTTGTTCTTGGTGAGAGAACTGTCTCTCTCTGCTTCCTGGTTGCCATGTTCTGAACCTCTTTCTTCCACCACACGTTCTGTCCTGGTGTTCTGCTTCATCTCCACCTGTGAGTCCACCTTCTAGGACTCAGATCTTTGAAACCTGAGCCCCCAAATAAACATTTCTTCCTATTAGAATTGTTCTTGTCAGGTCTTTTGATTACAGTGACAAAAACCTAGCTAAAACAGTGAATGTTGGTGAGAATATGGAGAAAAGGGAACAATTATGCACTGTTAGTGGCAGTGTATATAACTGTAGTCATTATGGAAAACACTGGGTATTTCTCAAATATTAAAATTAGGAAACTTCCATGTGACTCAGTAATCCAATACCGGACATATATCCGTAGGGTATGAATTTTCATTTAAATATCAGGAAAAAAACTCCGAAAATCTATTCAATATGGTGACTGCAGTAATAATAACAATGTATACTTGAAAATCACAGGGAGAAAGGACTTAAAAATAAAATTTAAGGGCTGGAGAAGTTTCAGGGCTTGCCTGGCATGCGCTAGGATTCAGGTTTGAAACTCAGCACCATGTACACAACTAAGTGTCAGACCAACAAAATCCACATGAAAAACTAAATAAAATTGATTCTTTCTCTCTCCCTCTGTCTTTCAATGTCCCTCTCTCTCTTTAAATAAATAATACAATAAAATAAAATTTGAAAAATACTTGTGCATGTATCTGTGTATAGAATTGTGTGGATAGTCCAGACCTTCACATACCAAGTTCCCTGTATCATATCAATTTCTTAGAAAATTATACAGAAGGGAGAGAAATAGTATACACCCTTCTCACCAGTTAGACACTGTCGATGAAGATTTCCACATAAAATCAGAAACAGAATGTACTCTTCTTGAGTCAAGACAAGTTAAGAGAGAAATACTGTATATAATACAGTAATAGCTCAATGTGACCTCACAAGCCAATGAATCTTTAGGAATCTCTATTCTTAACACTACACATGACATCAACTGCTTCCTCTTGGATTAAATAATCAGGGCCTTAATAGCTTATGCAACTAGGAAGTCTAGTAATCAGTTGGTCTCTGAAGTTGATATAACTCCATAAGACTTTCATGTTACTAAGAATATAACTTATTTCCTATCTACATTAAAATTTTTTTCTCATGAATATCTTTTCTGTAGTAGGAACATAGCCACCAAAACTCTCAGTTAGTTAATTTCTCATCCATATGCAGAAAGCATAAAAGAAAAAGAAAGATTACAGATAAAGATAGAGATGGCGAGGTCATGTAATAGGGCATATCTCACACAGGCATCTTACTCCTATAGAACAAATTTTCATACTCATTGCTAAATTAATCACTCTGGTTAAGAGGAAACTATTGCTTAGATCTGATTATCATGTCCAACCTTGAGCTAAGAGAAAGAATGTGGATATAATGTGTCGATGGTTTAGGTTAGCCATGGTCTAACTTTGGAACTAGAATATTTCCATCTACACATCAAGATGGGAAAATGTAGGAGTTTTGCTTGCTGTTTGCTTGTCTACATATATATATATATATTTTTTTTTTTGGAAAAGGAAAAATAAATTGGAAGCCAGGAATACATATAAACATGCTCTGCAGCTAGTAAACTTGAATTAGTGATAATTCACTTTTCATGTAAGGGAATGAAGAGACTCAAAATGACCCCTCAAAAATTTCTCACTTGTGGAGGGGTGAGTGGAAACTTCAGAAATATAAGGGGTAATACGGTTTTCTGTCCTAATATAACCTACAACTAATTTTATTTTATCTTAAGGTATTAATAAATATGATGTCCTATAGTTTTATTTAGGAAAAATCATATTTTGATAATGGTTATATGTTAATATTAGATAGCTGTACATGTGTTTCATCTTTTGATTTAAAGTTAAAATAGATAAAATTAAAAATTAAGAAATATAGAACAGCATGTGCTACATTGGCTTAGTATCATATCATAGGTATTATTCATTATTCAAAGTAATATAAATTTGTTAATCTTTGAAGCAATTGTACATGTCTTCATTAAATATTCATTATAATCTATGTAACATTTATGTTTTATAAATGTCACAAAAAGGTCTTGTTTCAATTTGTGCTTGAACTTTCTATGGCCAACAGCTTTCTCTACCAACACCTGCTAGAAATAACCTCACCCCTAAGCTTTTTCCCTTTGGTTTGTATTTTGTTTTATGACCCAATTAAATTTAAATTAACCAGGGTTTATGATGAAAGAACACCAGCAAGTTGACATATAAATAATGTTTTAAATAGACTCCCAAAGGATGAACAATGAAATCTGTTATTGCAACCCATTTTTAAAAGCCAGCTCTTCTGAGTATGATATAAACGGTTTTGTTTCTAATTCAAGGTTGCATTCCACTTGAAATCATTCAAATTGTTTCAAAAAATTAGTTTTACTTTTTTCATGAAAGGTACATTTTTTTTATGTTGTATCAAATATATTGATCAAGTTTAACTTGCACCTTTGGGGTTTGTGGTATGAATCTGCAGTTTTATTTACATCATATACTTACACCAGGATCCACTAGATTTATAATACTTATTCAGGAAGAAACACATTTTGCTTTAAGAAAAAAATTTGTCATGATATATTTTAGCATGTACATATATATATTTACATTTATATAGTAAACTTACATATATTGCAACTTTTTAAATTTAATAATAATTTTAGATTTACAGAAATAATGTTAAGATAGTACACAGGGTCCTTATAGATCCTGCATTAATCCTTCTATTAGGATTCCCTTAGGTTCACCAGGACTGCATCAGTTTTTTCTGATTGTCCTTGTTTAAATGACCTAATAATTTTGAGGAATTTTTGTAGAATGACTCTCCACTGGAATTTGGTAATTTCCTCATGATTAAAACAAAGTTAAAGGTTTTACAGAGAAAGACCACAGAAGAATACATCCCATTTTTATCACTTTAAATCAATGGTACATGCAGTCCATATGATTTATGAGTATTGATATTGACCTTGATTATCTGGCTGAATTTGTACTTGCCAAATGTTTGCATTGTAAAGTTATACTTTGTTTTTCACCTTTCCATATTATACTCTTTGGTAGAAAGTCACTATACGCATAAAATAAAAATTTGATTTATATATATCCAATTTATATCTATGCATTTATTTACTTATTTATTGGTATTATTTTACCATCTTTGACTTCAAGCAAACATATAGAAATATTTTGAATTTTTAAAAATTCTCAGGCAGAAAGTTTTCAATGTTTCATCATTAAGTTTCACACTGTCATTTTTTTGAATAAACTTCAATGTTTTATTATTGTAGTGATATGTAATTTATTATTTTATGTACATTTAAATGTAGCATTTATGATAGTATGTATAGTTATGATTATTTATTATTCTTATATGCTTTATTAAATTAAGAGACCACTAGCTCATTTCAGGTAATTTTAAATTACAAATGATGATCAATAATTATAAATTTTTGTTCTATATCTAGGGATAAGCTTAAATAACTTTACATTCCAAATAAGTAGTGGATTATACTAATTTTTTAATTATTAAGAACTCCTGCCTTCTTGATATAATCTTAGCTCAGTCTGATTTCTGATTTTCACATACATTGCAGAATATTTTTTTCTAAGAATTTGATACCAATTAGGATTCTCCTATATGTTCGTGAAAATTTTCCCTCAATATTAGAATTTGGACAACCTGATAGTATAAGGTGTGTAGTGATTCCTCAATTTTATTTCTCTGGACAAATTTGTGCAATATTATTTTATGTATTCTATAAATGTTTGGAAAATATCACTTCAGTCATCATGTAGATCAAAAGTTTTGTTGTTAGATAATTTTCAATTACATATTCAGTATCTGTAGTAGTCAAAATAATTTGTAAAAATTTTCTGGTTTCGCAAGTAAACTTGAATATGTTTTGTTCTAAGAATTTGTCCATTTTGCCTGAAAGGTCATATTTATGGCATAAATTATATAATCGTATGTTTTCCATAATTATAATGATCTCTCTTTTGCCTCTGCCTGTTTGGTGACATTTTGTCTGTGTTCTTCTGTTTGGCTAGATTCCTAAGAAGTTTACCAATTTATATTAGACAGGCAAATGAGTCGATTTTCTGCATTTTACAGTATATTTTCTGTTTCAAAGATTTATTCTTCATTATATTGAAGAAAAATAACTACTTAATGTATGCATCATAGATTTTATCCTTTCTTATTCCCTAAATTATATATTTATTGTTATACAACTTTCCCAAACATTGTTTTCCTACATCTCACTCATGTTGACATATTTATCATCATTCACTTTAAATATTTTATAAATGTATCATGATTTCTTTCTTGATTTGTAGATTACATACAAATATATTAATTCACTCATAAATATTTTGAATGTTTATTTTATGTATTAATTAATAGCTTAAGTTCACTATAATAAAAATAAAAATATGGTATTAATTCTTTGATATTATTACTAGTTTAAAGTATTTTATCAATTTCAATAAAAGTTTCTCATGCACATTACCATAATATTTATTTTGTAAATGTTACCTGTGAAATTCTATGCATATCAATCATGTGAAAACTTTTTATTGCATCATTCCTATACTGATGTTTTGTTGGAGACATGCTTTGAGGCATTGGGGTCATCTCACTGGTAGCCTGGTGGGACACCACTTGGGAAGCCAGGGGACAGTCTACCTGCAAGCATTCAAATCTCCAAGTCATCAGATACACACACCCTAAATGCCAGCAAGTCATCCTGCCCCCAGCTACAGAATTTACCTCGGACATATGTATTACTTAACCTTTTAGGGTCCCGAAAACAAACTTTACTTGCTTGTTCTCAGAATACTCTTTAAGATTACAGCCACACTCCTCATGCTCTAGATTGAGTTGATCACATAGAAATTCTTTGTCATGAAAGTTCCTTAAACACTTTTTTTACATGTTTTTATTAAACCCAATAAATACCATGGTGAAAGGCTGTGGGACAGAGTTGCCTTGTGAAACGAGAGCTCTCTCTAGCTGCCCCTGTATCCAAATTTTTCTTCTAAGTCTTTCTTTCATACAGAAGTCCGATCATCTGCAGCAATATATTACCTAATCCAAGAAATGACAGAATTTACTAATGTCTCCCATTTTGGAGATTCGTTAGTTTTTCTTTTATATCCTCCAATCTGTGCTTTATATATTTCCAAATGTTATTAATTGCATATAAATTTGTAATTATTATTTGCTGTTATGATCAGCATATTAATATTATAAAATATTACTATTTATTTCTTTAAAATACCTTGCTTTATGTCTATTTTATAATTAATCTTACTTTTTTTAAATATACTTTTTTATGTAATGAATTTTTTTATTATTAAGAAATTTATTTGTTGAACAATCAAACATGCTTCTAATGAAACAACATAACATACATATTCTGAAAATTAAATTTTCGCCTAAAGCCCCCACTAGTTACCTATCCTTATCCCTCCCCACCCCCTTCTCAATACATCTCTACTGATGCATTAGGTTGTATGTCATTACACCTTTTCAGGGTTTCATACATGAGAGTTGACAAC
>PVKS010043240.1:0-15015 GCA_004027875.1 Aplodontia rufa | reverse complement strand
AAAAAAAAAAAAAGAGAGAGGGAGAAAAGAAAGAAAGTGTAGAATATTTATTTTAGGAGATATTATGGAAATACAGTGTAACTAGAAGTCAGAGTAATAGAATTAGGACATTGTAAGATATCTTTGGGAATTCATTAAGGAAGCCACTTTTTAGAATTGCACATAGTAAGGAATGAAGATGGATTTGTGTGCCTACTAAGTGCCAGGAAGTCTTTCTTCCAGGTGCTCCACACAGGTGAACTCTAAATCTTCATAGGAGTTTTGTAAGGTAGTTTTGGGGGGTGATTGTTTATAAACATAGAGGTTTTGGTTAAAAAGGAAAGTGCTTCAGAAATGACACATTCTGAAGAAGGCCCATGACGATGTATACTCTATAATGAAATAAGACGCTGAAGAGCTACCTGGATTTTCATGTTTATTCAGCATCGTTCCCATTAGCCAAGATATAGACTCAATCTATGTGGCCATCAGCAGATAACTGAACAAAGAAAGTGTGCTCTACATATATTTTTTCATTCTTAAAAAAGGAAAGAAATCCTGTCATATATGACAACATGCGTGAACCTGGAGGACATTGTTGTATAAAATGAAATGAGCCAAGGTCAGAAAAATGAATATATTATCACACCTAATTTGTGGAATCTAAAAAGGCTGAACTCTCAGATAAGTAGAGTCAAATGGTAGGTTAGGAGAGATGTTGGTCAAAAGATAAACAAATTCAGTTAGGAATAGGTTCAAGAGATCTATTGTGCAACATAGTGACTGTGGTTAGCAACAATGTATTTAATTTTTTAAAAAGAATCAATTTTTGTTTCAATCTGGTTTTTGCTTTTCCAACTTGTTGTGTGTGTGGTACTGGGGCTTAAACCTAGATCTTTATGCATTGCCAGGTAAGCACCCTACTGCTGAGCCACCTCTCCAGCCCCAACAACAATATAGCCACCTCTCCAGCCCCCCAACAACAATACAACAATATAGGTTTTTGGGTTTTTTGTTTTTTTTTTTTTTGAGAGAGAGCAGATTAGTTTGCATCTGGTTCTGGTTTCTCTGACACCCAGTTGTGTAAGTGGTGCTGGGGTTTGAACCCGGGTCCTCGCACATGCCAGGCAAGCACTGTAGCCACGAGCCACCTCTCCAGCCCCAATGATATATTCATTTTCTCCGCCTACAATATATTCTTGAAAATTGCCAAGAAAGTAGATTTTAAATGTTCTCACTACAAAAAGTTGTAACATGTAAAGTAATGCATATGTTAATTAGCTTAATTTAGCCATTGCAAAATGTACATATTTAACATGTTGCACATGATAAATATATACTGTTTTTTGGCCAGCTAAATTTTTTAAAAGGAAATACTCTGATATGCATGTTATAAGAATTATGTGAGTTAGTAATATATATATAAAACTCAGAATGGTGTGTGGCACATAAATGCTAGGAAGTGTTTATAAGTATACAAAGAAATAGGGGTCAGGCTTAGATCTAGGGATAATCATCACTGCTAATAACTAACTAGTTGTGTGGGCAAATCACTTCACTTTTCAAGGCCTTTGTTTCCTTGTAGAAAATGAGGAGATTCACCTTGAGAATGTCTGAAATTTAGGAGACATTTACTTCTCCTATTCATTGATTGATAAAAATGCATATTATTTTTGAGCATGATGTAGAAAAAAATGCTGCTTTAGAAATAAAAAGAAGTTTTTTCCCCCTAAAAATTGAGGACTCCCTACATGGTCATAGAGGACAGAATGCACATGTGGCTAAATATGGGGCCATCTTTTAGATGGTTGATAGATACCTCAGGTGACAAGAAACTTTAACAATTCTTTGTTTACCAGATAACATTTATGTGGTATCTTACAGTCTAAAAGGTACTAGCAGGGCTGGAATGGTGGCTCAGTGGTTACAGTGCTTGTCTGGCATGCAGAAGTTCAAACCCCAGCACCATATATACAGTGAAGAAATTTAGAATAATACATAGTCTCTACTCCATCACTTTATAAAGCAGATGATTTCAGCAAGGTTTTTCATCTCTTTCTACTTCAATTTCTTGTTAAAAGAAAAAGAAACAGGGGGAATCTTTTTTACCTACAAAAGGATGAATTAGGATTAATTCATAAGCTAGAACCTTTTTTTTTTTTTTAAGAAGGACAGTGAGAGAAAGAATCAGTTTTATATGTGGCCTGTGTTGCTCTGACTCTTCACTGTGTGTGTTCTAAATTTTATGATCTTTCATGATACCTTCCCTCCTTGTCAAATTTTCGTCTGACCTGTGCCTGAATATTTCTACGGATAGAAGCCTTGCTCTGCGTTGAGTGGGCTGTGCCCTTTTTTGGCTAGCTGTGATTGTTAATAAAGTTTTCCTCTTGAGCTGAAAATTCTTTTTTTTTTTTTTTTTTAAGAGAAGGACAGTGAGAGAGAGACAGAATCAAATTTTATTTAGTTTTTTTTTCACATGGCTTTCATTGCTCTGACACTTAGTTGTGTACGTGGGTGCTGGGGTTTGAACCCATGTACTTGCACATGCTGGGCAAGCACCATAACCACTGAGCCACCGCTTCAGCCCCAAGCTGAAAATTCTTAACGTATTTATCACTCAGGCAAGTACACACAACTCCCACTCAAGTCAAGAGTAGATTTAGACCTTAGCATATTTTTATATTGAATATGTTGTAAATCCTTTCTCTCTAAAGATTGCAGTGTTTACTAACAGTTTTATACCACCATGTGATGAAGATGTCACCAGCTGGTATTCAGGGTGCTTTATGGAGCAATCTTGAAAAGACATCTTAGAGTGAAAACATATTTTAAATGTTAAAAAAGATTTTCTCAGATCCATATGTGAGAGGAAGGCTTGTTTCTCTTGTAGGTGTAAAATTTAAATATATATTTTAATCTTTTACTATACTAATACACATTTTAAAATTAAATGTTTCTTGAAACTTTTATTAAAATATGGCTCATTACTTGCAAGTATACCAGTTGTAAAAGTTCAGCTCTGTGAATTTTGACAGTGAACAGACCATGAAACCAACGTTCAGAACAAGCAACAACAGCAACCACGAAGCCCCTCTTCTGCCACCCAGCTGCTGTAATTCCTTGCCTTGCCTAAAAGTACCTACTCTCCCAACCTCAAACACTATTACTATTTTGTGTTTTTTTTCAAACTTTACATAAGTGGAATCATCTGTACTCACTTTTTTGTTGTTGTTGTTGTTGTGCTTCTTTGATGACAGTCTATTTGTGGGATCAACCCATGTTGTTGCATGTGGTTGCAGTTTGTTTATTGTGTTTACTATGGAGTGTTCCACCGTGTGAACGCACCTCCAGCTAACCATTCTGCTGATGATGTTGAGTAGTGTTGTTATGAATATTTTTACACATCTTTCAGTGGACACTGCACATTTCTATTGGTTATGAATAAGAGTAAGGATGCTAAGTCATATGTATCTATTCAGGTTTAGTCGATATTGACATACCATTTTCAAAGTAATGGTCTCACACCTGCAGTTTCACCTCCTCTCCAACGTTTGGTATTGTCTCTCTTCATTTTAACTAATGCCCATAATTTAAAAGTCAAATAGAACAGAATTTATAATGAAAAGCATCAGTTATCTCCCTAAAGCCTCTGCATTCCTGTGCTAAGTCATGTTCTTCAGAAGGAACCATTTGTAATAATTTCTGTTTTCAACAACTGTGAAGGATATGGATCCTGAAGCTAGACTGCTCAGATTCTTGACTTTTCCACTGAATAGCTGTGAATTCTGGATATAACACCTTTCCATGCTAAGTATTCAATAAATGTTAACTACACGAATAATTATGGTGTGATCTCTATATTTTAAGCTGTTGTTAATTCAGCAGCCTTGGACATTGTCTATTGATTGACTTTCTTAGATGAGGATTTATCTAAGCAATATCCTCCCACCCTCCCTTCTACCATTTCTATGTATAATTTTATCACTATTTTCAGTTCATTCATTGAATTACATCCTTATTTTTATATGAATGACATTTAGATTCTGTTCATAGTGACATCTTTCTTGGTTTATATATGTACATTATTATGTCTACATTCCTTCTTAACATTTACTTCTCTATATTCTAGTTTCTTAGCCTTTTGTATCATTAAAAGCAATATGTTCCCTAAATTGCTTGAATTCTTTCTTATTCTCTTATCAGATTACCTTAAACCAAATTTTCTCAGTGCCTCTCTTCTCATTTCTTCTATCTATCCTATTTATTTACCTTATTTGGTTTGCCACATAGCTGTCATCTGGGTTTGGGACATCCTTGCTCTCTTGACTTGGACTCACTGTTTTCTGAATCACTCTCTTCTTTCTTGCCTTAGGCCTGTATCTTCATGTCGTTTTTACATAAAGGGGTGCAGCCTTTAGCAGGCTCTTTGTTATTCCTGAACCTGTGGATGTGTCTGTGTGAAATGAGGAAATGATAGGCACCCTCTTGCCTCCCTGTGTTACTGTGAGGATCAAGCACAGTAATATACACGAGACTCCTTGTCGGGTACCTTTAGATTGTGACTAGAGTATATATTCCACAGGGTGGTAGTTAGATCAGCCTCAGACTGTAGACTAGGCTCTGCAGTTACATTTGTGTTATGGACTGAATTGTGCCCTCTGTGCCCTGCAAAATCTTCTGTTGAAGTTTAAATACTCAATGGATTGTATTTGAGATTGGGCCTTTAAGGAGAAAATTAAGGTTAAATGATATATAAGATCTAGCCCAATAAAACTGGTGTCCTTATAAGAAGAGGAGACATCAGGAATAATGTGCACAGAGAAAAGGCCATGAGAGGACACAGTGAGAAGGCAGCCATATGTAAGCCAAGGAGAGACACCTCACTGGAAGCCAACCTTGTCTGCACCTTGATCTTAGACTTGCATCCTCCAAAACTGTGGGAAAAATATACCTAGAAAAGTTCCTAACAGAATACCCAGGTCATGCTATTCTGTTATGAAAGTCTTAGCAGACTGTACAGATTCCAGTTTTAGCTCTAACATTTACTAGAAGTGAAATTGCTGACTGTTTCCTTCACGAACTGTGCATGCCTAGCTTTGGAGTCATTAAGGATTAAGGTAGACAATAAATATAAAATGCTTTATAGTCAATATGCAGCGATATGGTAGCCATTCAATGAATGGTTGTTTTTCATAAGCCTTAAAGGGAGCTATAGTTTGTTTTAACTGGAGCTGTGTTATTTATGGTTTTATTTATTATTCAATTAAATAATTCTAACCACTTTTATATCAAATTATTTGTTTTTAATAGTTCTATTGAAATATAATTCATATTACATATAATGCACCTATTTAAAGATTGCAATTCCTGGGTTTTAGTATATCCAAATATATGTGCAGCCATCATGATAGTCAATTTTAAAGCATTTTTATCACCTCAGAAAGAAAACATGTAACCCTTAGCTATCACACTCCTTCCTAATCGCTTATGTACTCTCAGTTCTAAACAAGCACACTAGATTTCACTATTTCCAGATTTTGATGTGGCTGGAGCTATATAAAGTGGTCTTTGTGGCTTCAGGGCCTACTCACTGTCTATTTCTTGGAATGGTTTGTTTTTCTCCCCTCTCTCCTCCTGGTGTTACCATTATGTGGTTGTTGGTGTGCTTAATGGTGTTGCTCATTTCAGTAAAGTTCAGGGGGTATTTGGTTGGTTGGGTTTTTGTTTTATTTTGTTTTGTTTTTTTGGCTTTTAACTTTTGTTATTCTGTCTTCAAATTTAATGACTCTTCCAACAGTTCAAATCAACTGTTGAAAACCCTTCAGGTGAATTTTTAAATTTGTTGTATTTTCCACCTCCAGAATTTCCATTTCGTTCTTCTTAAAGTAATTCCTCTTTATTGGTATCTGTTTTTATGATCTGACCTGTTTCTGTCTTTCCCTCTTCTCCCCCAACAAAACGTCTGTGCCAAGCTATGGAGCTAAGGGTAGGAACAATGGCAAGCTTCCCTGTGGGTGACACCCCCACTGTAGTTGCTGATCACTAGACTAGGAAGGGCAGCCTGAGGTCCTCTTGACTTGCCTGTCCTACCATGAAACCACTACCTCAAGAGCCAGGGCAAAGATGATCAGGGCCTCAGAATTCTCAGTGTCCTGTGCCCAAGTAGACCCCCATTCCATAAAAGGGGTTGAGTAGAAGAAGGGGGCCCCCAGCCTTTAACCACACTTGTCTAGAACTTAGCCTCATTAACAGGCAGTTGGAGGCAAATGAGAGACACCCACGTCTTGCTGCTCCTTGGGGAAAGCCCCCCAGCTGGGAGCTAGAGTAGAGTTGGCTTCCCTGAGCTTGCCCGGTAGGGTGTGGTCTTGGTTCAAATACCAGATTTGGCTTTCTTACCAAGTTTTTGTAGGTTTTCTTAAATAGATGTTTCTTCATTTGCTGTTGCCCTTAAGACCATTTCTAGAGTCTTTTAAATGTTTTGGTTTTAGGTTTGTTTTAAAGTAGTTTTCACCAGTTTTACTGGGGAGCCCATCAGCATGGTTCCTCATGCTATTACCCTAAAAAAATCAATTTTCCTAAATTAATTTCCTAAATTTCTGTAGGAAGCAGTTCAGGTTGCTTGATTTGGTGGGGAGGGGAAATGGCTAGTTTTCTGGGAAAATGAATATGTTTTAGTTGATAGGCTAACAGGTGATAAAGACTAAGGAAAGATAATTTGGTGGAATTGGGGAAAAAAAGGAAGGGATACAGGTAGTCTGCATAATTAGTTGGGTTCCTTATGGATTTGAGATATTTTAAAAGGTTTGGACTTAAATGTCTTGAAAATCAAGTATTTTTATAACATGTTAGTGTGTGAATTCTATTTGGCTTGCTGAACCAATAGCTTTATCCCATTTTTCAGTACATTCATTTTATCTTTTTTTACCCAAGTTCCTCATATGGTAGCAAGCACTCTACTACTGAGCTACATCTGTGTTCATTTTAAATGAAATACATTTTTCTGATTTTAATACATGTTTGTACATAAACAGTCTTAGTTAAATCCTTCGGGCATTACTAAACCAAATTAGACTTTATTCTATATGCTGTTCAATTCAGACCCCTATGAGAAATTTTTTTATTGAATTTTAACTTTGTACTTCACAAGAAAAGTTGATTCTAAGAATAGTTGCCATTTTAGCAAAATAACTTGGATAACTAAATTTGAAATTGCTAATGATATTTGTAATTTTATTTTTTAGAGTAACAAAGTTATGTTCTTCGGAAGCCATAAATAAGACTTGTGTGTTAAAAGCACTCAAGTTACAGCATTGTGCTAATATGATGAATTTAGTTCCTAGATTTTTCCCTCTAAAACTTTGGTGCTAGTCTGCGTGAATCGAATTATTTCAAATGCAAATTGGTATAGTAGCTGGGAGAAACTGAAGGGGCTCCTGTTTTGTATACCAGTTGAGGAACAGGAGAATGCACCCAGCATTGTTCTATATATCTACTTTTGTTTCCTTAAGATTTTTTTTTCTTTCATCCTATTTACTGGAAAACCATAAAACAGCAAATACACACCCATCAGTATCTTCCATCATAAATTGTAGTGAGCTGATACATTCCAAGTATTTATTTCATTTATAGTGTTGGATTTTTTAATAAATCAGCACCACACATACTCAAGTCGTGGAGTGTGGAGGAGCCTTGTCTCATATGTGAGGTGTGCGGAGAATTGTGAGACTAGGTCATATTGTCTCAAGACTTCAACGTGTACACGCACAGCAATTTAAATGACTACAAGATAGAGAGGAGTTAAACCAGTGGGTGGATCTGCTGTGATCCAGCTGAAGCCACGTCTAGAAAGAGCTTAGGAGTTGAACAAGCTTTGAGGACTAAGGAAGACCTCCAGTGGGTACAAAAGACCTGACAGCAGGGGTATGTAAGGTGACTTCTAGATTGAAAAATTTTTATTAAGTGAGTATATGGTTGGAAAACTTGTGGTGGATCTTGAATGTGAAATGAAGAACTTGTGACTCTATCTTTCTTCTGATATGGTGCCCTGGATGCCTGTCAGCTCCAATCCTCCTATCTCAGCCTCCTGAGCAATAGGCTCCCAGGGTGTATTTTTTGTTGTTGTTCTTTTTGTTCAGTGGAAAGCCATTAAAACTTTTTGAGCAGGCAAATATCATGCCTAGTAACAGTCTTTAGGGTGAATTGAAAACTTTAAGACCTCAAGCCTAGTTTTCTCTCATTTTCTTTGTCCTTTGCTTTAATGGGGAAGTAGAGTTGTGTTTCAAAATAAAAGTTTTTTTTAAAGTTTACAGCTTGGGCATTTCCATAAGAATAAAGGTATTAATAATGAGCAAATAAGTGCCCAAGTAATTCATGGGCGACAGAAGTGTTACGTAGTTTGGGTTTCGGGGGAGTCAGACTAGCTGGAATTCCTGTTTGCCACTTACTGAGTAAAGTTGAACAAATGCTTTACTATGCAGCTTTACTCTTCATCTGGAGAAGGAAGCTAGCAAATAGCACTCAGTTTGTGAGCATTAAGTAAGATAATGCAGGTTCATTAGCTACTGCCTGGCAAATGGTAAACATCTCTGATGAGTACCTTGTGGTTGTTAATTGTTATTGATATTATCACCATCGTGTACTAATTTCTGTCATAACATTTTCATGGAACAGTGAATTCTGGCTGCTCCTGGAGTTTCTTTTCCAGTGATGTGTCCTGCCGTTTCAATGAAGGCAGGCCAGGAAATGAGGAACTGCTGGGTGTTATAAACACCTTCAGTATGTACAAAAGACTGTTTGCTGGGCGTGTGGGTGGCCACCTTTAATCCCAGTGACTTTGGAGGCTGAGTCCAGAGGATTCAAAGTTTGAGGCCAGCCTTAGCAACTTAGGCCCTTAGCAACTTAGCTAGACACTGTCTCAAAATAAAAAATAGAAAGGGCTAGGGATGTAGCTCAGTGGTAAAATGACCCTGGGTTCAATCCCCAGTACCAGCCCCCCGTGGCGGAATGCTGACAGTTATGGGGAAATGTGGTAAGCTTTGGTTTTGTAGAGCACATGTAGTATGAAGGGTTTTGTTTTGTATTGTTTTTAAAAATGCATGGTGTATTATTCAGAAATTTATACTTTGCTTTACTTTTGTCAGGTTTAAGCCATTTTTCCCATACCAGACCTTGCAAGGATTTGAGGAAGATGAAGAGCACATTCACATCCAGCAGTGGGCACTCACGGAAGGCCGTCTTAAAGTTACATTGTTAGAATGTAGCAGGTATGTGCTTCATTTTCTTACTGCACCATGGAGAAAGGTGCTATGAAAGTGAACTTAAACAGCATTTGTATATATTCCCTGTTTGTGTTAATTTATGTTGCATTGTTTATTAAAAGTTCTTTCCAGTTTACAGCAAATATAAAACTTACTTTAGGAAGTATTCTCATGGGGGGAACATTTATTCTGCAATAATTCCCAAACTTTTTAGGTGTACAGTGTTCTGCTAGCGTATTCTTAACTTCCTCTGCCTGTTGGAAAGCTGTTCTAACAGTACGGATGGAGAATTGTGGTAATTGGAAGTAACCTGGAAATTTGCATGGGCAGACCTGAGTTTAGAAACAGTGTTGCCTAATCTTATTATTTTATTTTGCTCCCATCATAGCACAAATTAAGTTCTTGTCTTTCTTGAACTATTTACTACACTAGCTTTCTAATTTATCTCCTAACATTCCAGCTCCCAGTATAACAGCCAGAATAATCTTTCAAATTACAATTGTAGTTGTCAGTCTCCTTAAAACTCTGCATGTCTCTTGTTTTGCTCTTTCTCACTATCCTCTCCCAGACCCTCACTCATAAATCTTAAGATGCATATCTTCTTCTAAGAGGACAACAGTTTTTTTCTTTGAGGTGCCAGATAGTACATATTTTAGGCTCTGAGATTCATGTGGGCTCTCTTGCAGTTGCGCGCTCTGCCATGCAGTGCAAACGCAGCCATAGACATTATGTGTGGTCATGGCATGGCTGTGTGGCAGTGAGGCTTCACATATCAATTCATAATCTCATGTGTCATAAAATGTTCTTTCAGTTTTTTTCAATTGCTTAAAAATATAAAACCAGTAGTAGCCTATAGGCCATATAAAATAAGCAGGGGACTAGATTTGGACCTTTGGCTGTAGTTTGCCATTCCCTGCTTAGATATTTTAAAATAACAAACCCTTTATGTTGACTCTTCATTCTTTCTCTGTTTTATTCCATAAAACCAACTTGCCTCATTCAACTCAAAAACTACCTCCTTGGGGTGGAGCAGTTATTCAGTGGTTATGCTCGCCTATGCTTGAGGATGCAGGTTTGAACGCCAGCACCAAGTACACAACGAAATATTGGAGCAAGGATGGCCACATGAAAAACTAAATAAAAATGATTCTCTCTCTCTCTCACTGTCCCTCTGTCTTTAAAAAACAAAACGAAACAATACTTCCTTGATGTCTCTCCTGATTGTTCCAAGTAAAATATACTGTCTGTTTGCTACATTTCTCTGACACTTATTTGTATCACTTCCTGGTGCTTATAATTTTTATTTTCAGCCCATAATAAAAATAAGCACTTGAGTCCCAAGGTAACTTGGGACTGCGCATCATTATGTCAGAAAGTCTGGTTGACAAAGAATTTTTATCTCCCTCCCCAAGAGACTAAGCATCCTGTATATTTCATAAAATGAGCTGTAGTAAAATAGATATAGTAAGTACTATGCTGAGAGTTTAGAAAAGACTAGTTCTCCCTTAGTGTGGCTGGTAGGGTGAAGGATGGGTTGTCTGTTCCTGTGCAGCTATGTGACTACTAGTGTTGGTGTTTCCTTTGCTAACTATTCTTTTACTTTACCTGTGGTACCAGTCAAAGCCTTGCTACAGGAATCAGAGACTGCATTAGGCACTGAGAGAGGGTAGACAGCGGGTGGCATCATGCACATGTGTATTCCAGTGGCTGGGGAGGCTGAGACAGGAGGATCACAAGTCTAAAACCAGCCGCAGCAACTTAGCAAGGTCCTAAGGACCTTAGTGAGACCCTGTCTCAAAAGATAAAAGGGCCGGAGATGTAGCTTAGTTGTTCTTAAGCAACTCCGGATTCAGTCCCTGGCACAAAAAAACAAACAAACAAACAAACAAACAAAAAAAAAAACAAAGAAAGGGTAGACATATTTACATAGTCACATTGAATTTAGAAATATGGTACAAAGGAAAGCATCAGAATTTGTGGAATACTTGGAGTCTTCTTTATTCAGAAAGAATACTGAGAAATCAATAAAAATTCATACAGGGTAAAGAGGGGGAAGGGTCTGGTTGATGATGATGGACAGTGGTCAAGGATACAGCACACTTTTTACTGTAAAATGGAACCCTCAGGTAGATTCCAAGTTTGTGGAATTCACTAAAGAGGACACATTACTAAGGATTATTTCGGCTGTCTTATTTTGAGTATAAATTCATCCTTCAGTTTATTGTCATCTCTGAAGCAGAGAAAACACTAGAGAAAATATCAGAACAAATAATAGTGCCCCTTTTTTGGAGGTAGAACCAACATCATTTCGCATTTTGGAAACAAGTTAAATGTTTAACACCTCAAGGTGTTAAAAGTTCGAAATAAATAGAATGGTCAAAATTTTTAAAAGAACAAAAAAACAGGTAAAATTAAGGTGTTTGTATACACTGTATGCATGTAGATAAAGTTGTTTCTAATTAGCATGCTTTCATGTCTTTGAGTTTCCTGGGTTTTTAGCATTTAGGCATGCATAACATATTTCTGCCGTTTGAACAAGAACTATCTAAACCTCTCAGTTACGATGTCCTATGGATCGTTTACTGTTCATTTTAGCTTACTATTTTTATTTCTTAAGCTTTTTAGAACTTGAATCAAGTACAAAGAATATAACTTCAGTAATTGCTTCCCCAAATCCATAAAATGGAATATCATACTCATTCACAGACAACCGTGGTTCTATGCGAGGGCTTCCCCCACCCACATTTTTTATCGGTGCATTAAAGTTGTACATAATTCATACTTGTATACGATATAATTTGGCCAATATCACACCCAAACACTTTTCCTCCCTCCTTCTGTCCCATGATCTCTTTCTTTTAAACTGTTAATTTTGAAGTGATTTCAGACTTAGTAGAAAAGTCTATGAAGATTTTTATCCATTTTCCCTGTTGTAAGAATTTGAGAGTGAATTTTACCAATGAGAAAAGAAATAAGAAACAATAATAGAAAACACACTGCTTTTTTAAACTATTAGAGCTCATAGTTGTGATCAGAGGTAGGTAACTATACCATAGTGCCTGCTGGTGTAAGCCTGCAGTACAAGTAGCTTCTATTATTATGTCTCAAGATAATCATTGTAGCATATATCATTAGGGGCTGGAGCTTAGAGGTTGTGTACTTGCCTGCCATGCAGGAGGATTTGGGTTCACACTGCAGCACCATGTATACAACTCAGTGTCGGAACAAGGAAAAGCAGATGAAAAACTAAATAAAATTGTTTCTCTCTCTCTCTCTCTCTCTCTCTCTTTCTTTCTTTAAAAAAGTAAAAGAAACATCATTAAGCAAATTGTTTTGCAATACTGTGTTGTGAGAATTTGAATATGAATTTTATTGATTTAAAGAGGTCTCACATTGTAAAGGGAGGTTCAATTCTAATTATATGAAATATAGTTTTGAATTTCCATGCAATAGCTTGGAAGAGGACAGAGTCTTGTTTGTAAACATTGGTGCTAACTCTTCATTTTGTCTACCTTTTTTTTTAAAGCAGTCATTCTACATGGTTATGTGTTTGAATTGACAAAAGCTTATCTTTTTTAATGACAGATGAGCTCAGTTTACTATATTTGTGGTACTACTATTAAGAAACTCTGCTATTTCACTTTAATGTTGTAATCATATTCTTAAGATTATTAGTTTTCAATTTTATCGTACAGTCCATCTTCTATCTTAAAGGATTTGAGGTGTTTTGTAAAGAAAGCATTTACCCTTATGTGATTAAATACAAGATAAATTAGATCAAAACCACCATCTAGAAAAGAGATCAATTTTCTGACAGCCTTGGCAACAAAGGAAACTTGATGAATTATTTAGCTGTTATCATTTTTAAAAATTAATTTATTTCTATTTTAAATAAATTTATTTTTTAACTGACAAAATTGTGTTTATCTTGTGAGACATGTTGTTTTCACACATATACACACTCATATTGTGAAATGGCTAACTCAAGCTCAGTAACATGTATTACCTCACATGCACTTAATTCATATTTTCTGATATATTATGCATGTCCTTTAGGAGAAAAAATTCCGGCTTCACATTCTGAGATCTGTCACATAGAACTTTATGTAAAAGAAATTGACTAATGGATACATTTTGGGGGGCTGATTTTACTAACTAGTTACATTTGTAAGAACAAATTAAGGGGCTGGAGCAGTATCTCAGCAGTTCGAGTGCTTACCTGGCATGTGCAAGTACCTGGGTTTAAACCCCAGCACCACATACTCAACTAATGATGGAGAAACAAACCAGATGAAAAAATAAGTTGATTTTCTCTTTCTCTCTCATTCTCTCCCTTCTCCTTCTCTCTCTTTAAAAAGCAAACAAACAAACAAAACAAAACAGATTACAGTCAGTAAAGGGGTAGAGTTGTGTTGTCTAAGACTCCTATACTCCAGAGCAATGTATTTTGGGTTGCCTGTACTCATTTTAGATAGGAGATACTAATTAAGGTCAGTTCTCCACTGAGTCACACACTGTTCTAAAGCCTGTGTCTTCTCTCCAGCTTAATAGAGTGTTGTTTTGTTTCACTGGATTCCAAAAATACATCTTTAGTTTTTTTTTTTTTACTGTTAAATAAAATAAAGCAGTTGGCATTCTTTATTGCTTTTTCCTCATTTATCTATTGTCAGCATGAACTTATGAATCCCAGTTTTTCTGAAGGTTTTTAATTCTTTATTGTCCTTTTGGTGCCTCAGTTGTCCCAGATTTGGCTAGTGGGTGCCACTCTCAGGCTGGCTCCTGTGTGCTTATGATATGACCCCATCTTTTTGTTTTTTGAGAACTTCATTACTTTCTGCTATAACAAGCTATTACCTGTTTATCTTGTATTATCTCTGCCATGATCCCAATATCAACTATTTTTTCAAAGAGCTCTTATTCATTTCAGTAGAATTAGTGTTATGTTATGGGCGTGAGGTATCCACCAAAACTTGTGCTAGGAATGTTCAGAGGTGAAATGATTGGATGGTGAGAGCTGAGCCTTATCAGTTCATTCTGGTTTGGCCAGGTGATAACGGGGCAAGTGGGGCATGGCTGGAGAAGCGGGGGTCATTGGAGGTGTGCCCTGGAAGCCTGCACCCTCCCTGTGGCCCCTTCTCTCCTCTCTCCCTGCATCCAGACCCCTCCATGAGCTGAGCAGCTTTCCTTCACTGGGCCCCTGCCTCCGTGTCATGCTGCCTTGGGCCTAGAGCAATGGAATGGCCACCTATGAACTGAGACTCTGGAACTGTGAACTCCGAATAAACTAAGTTGCTCTTGTCAGGTATTTCAGTCATAGCGTCATAAAAGCTGCCAGAAACAATAGTCTTAGAAACCAAGATCTGGTGTGTTAACTGTTACTTCATATATTTATAGTTTCCTTATTCAGGCAGAATTAGGAAATATAGTTATGTATATTTGCTTATGCATATATACACGTGCAACACACATACACAATTTAGAACTCCAGTGAATTCACCCCACGTGTCTAGTTCTAATTCATCCTTGTGGGTTGTTTCTTGCCTTGGTTCTTCTCCCATTTGTATTTCATGGCTTCCAATAACATCAGTACTTTTGTTCAGTATTTGTTCATTTGCTCAGTCCTATAGAATATACAAGTACAAAAAGCATTTACTATAAGGAGTTGAGGCTATGTTTCCCATTCTCCTGACTCTACCCACGATTGAGGGCATTTGGTCTGCTGCTGTGTTCGTAAGTCAGCTCTGCTGGCTTTGCATTCTGTCTTCTTTTTTTTTTTTTT
>PVKS010043239.1:0-14990 GCA_004027875.1 Aplodontia rufa | reverse complement strand
TATGACCGCTATGTAGCCATCTGTAACCCTTTGCTTTACAATGTTACTATGTCTAATCAAGTCTGTTGCTGGATGGTCCTGGAGGTGTACAGCGTGGGCTTGATTGGTGCCACAATTCACACAGCCTGCATGCTCAGAGTGCTTTTCTGTAAGGATGATATCATAAACCAATACTTCTGTGATCTTTTTCCACTACTGGAGCTTTCCTGCTCTAGTACCTTTATCAATGAGGTACTAGTTTTGTGCCTAAGTGGATTTAATATCCTTGTCCCAACCCTAACCATCCTCAGCTCTTACATCTTCATCATCGCCAGCATCCTACGCATTCGCTCCACTGAGGGCAGGTCCAAAGCCTTCAGTACATGCAGCTCCCACATCTCAGCTGTTGCTCTCTTCTTTGGCTCTGCTGCATTTATGTACCTACAGCCATCAACCATCAGCTCCATGGACCAAGGGAAAGTGTCCTCTGTTTTTTACACAACTGTTGTGCCCATGCTGAACCCTGTGATCTATAGCCTTAGGAATAAAGATGTCAAAGTAGCTCTAAGTAAACTCCTTGAAAATAGGTTTGTGAAAAAATGATTATTGTGCTTTCACAAAAATTTATATTTTTTACAAATTTAGTAAGGAAGCAATTCTGAAAACAACAGTGAATGTCCACAGGTCATGAAATTATTATTAGTATTTGATTGTTTGGAAAAAAGTGTGTCAAGGGTAAAAATGGATTCACAGGATCAGACACATTGAGGACAGCACCCCTTTGGGAAAGCCCAGAGGCCATCTATCCTGAATAACCTATATCACTTCTAGACATTTGAAAGAGTTCTTTTAGAGTCATCCATGTGATTCTTAATGTTTTATATGTTTGAAATATTGGTCTTTTAAGGCAAAAATATTTACATTATATTAAGAAATAAATACATCTGGATATTATCCTTGGATATTTCAATATTTTATGGACCTAACCATTTTAACTAAATATACTGTCAAGCATTTTTGAAATTTTGTTCTAAAATAAGTATTTTAAACTTTTGGAATATACAAAATTTAGTCTTTAATTCTTACAAGGTATATAAACCTATATTAAGGAGTGCTGAGATGTACATGATGTATGATGAGATCAATCATTCCTACCCAGGAGATAATATAATGAAAGAAACTGAACATATTAAACAAGACAAAATACAGTATGCTCATTATAAACTTATATCTAAGCATTATTTCTTGCTTATATGTTTTATAACTATGATACCAACTCTATTTTCCTGAAATATCTGTGCACATTTTCTTGTAGCCCAAAAAGGTAGCGCTTTATTTTCCAACCTCTTTTATTGAGTCCCAGATTAATAAAGGGTGATTTCAAGGAATGCATTCACATTTTATTTAACCTCAACTGTCACAGGAAAGAAGGAAGCTGAAGCTCCAAACCTCGGTTCTTGTGTTGTAATGAAAGAAAATTCAAAGTCAGACACCAAAAGTTATACAAGAGAATTTTATTAGAAGTGAAAGAGAGGTGAAAATAAAGTAAACGCAGAGTAAGGTTGAAGTAGAAAGCACTCTCAAGAGACTGGGCCATCTCTGAACAGAGAGTGACAAAGGAGGCAATGCCCTCTCCAAATTTATTGCTTTTTATGGTTAATTTGAAAATTAGAGTCCTCCTTCAGTGGTCTTCACCAATCTGGTGTTCAACTCCTCCTTCATGTCCAGTTGTGGATTTTTTTACCTTGGTTGTTCCTCTCCAGAACTGTCATGGTGGCCATCCTATTTAGAGGGGCTTCATCAACAAGTCAATTCCATGTTAATGTGGGCACTGAATTCAATAACGGTCAAAAGTTATCTCAGTGTACCTGCACTATTAAAGAATACCCCCTTCTGAGCTAGTAGTAGACACCTGTCACCAATAGCTTTTGGTTTCATCTCAACTTCTATTGGTTCTGTCAAGAGATATTTCCATAGATCCTTTTTTCTTGAGACCTTCCCCTCCCTTTATCTCTTTTGCTTTTGTTTATCCACAGCATTTGTGTACTGCTGTTTTGCCAAGCTTATAAACCTTGGCAGTAATTTAAACAAAACTTCAAGAGTAAACCTGTGGCCTTATCAAGCATTTCACTACCTAACACAATGAAAAGATAAAAATCAGAAATTGTTCACTGACTAATGCCAGTGACAAGTCCTATCCAAACCCATTGCTAATTTAAAAAAATTGACTTGAGTGTATTGTCCTATTGAGCTCCGATTGGTGCTCTTGAAAATAGCAACCAGAAAAGCTTGATTTTGTCCTGAGAGATAATCATCCCCATCAGCAAGTTTCAGTTGCTGATGTTGTTCACCTCCCCTTCCTTCTCTATAGTGGTAGCAATACCTAGAGGATTTTTCTTATCTGTTTCTAGCAGAATTTGTTAAACTTTTAGAGACCAGATATTTCTGTTTTATGTGAGAGCCACTTCTAGATGGCAAGTCATGGTTTGTTTGTGTGTGTGTTTTTTTTCTTATGCCTGTAAGATTCAAAGCCTTCCAAAACTGTTGTATTGAAGACAGGAGCATGGACATCTGTGAATAACACCACGCTCTTCCCTGTTCCTCTCTGTTATGTTGTGCCCAGAGGCAAAGCACAGGCAACTTGTTATTCTTTAATCCTGCTTAGGCATTTAACCAGGTGAGGCTATAATTCTAAGGTTATCTCTCTGATCCAGAAGGTCTAAAATAGCTTGCTTTGTCATCAGCTTGTTATCCGAAATGTGGCATGAACACCTCATTGCAATGTCACCTATAAAATCAAAACTTGTAATGAGAAGGAAGAGGACATTCCCCATTTTGAAATCTTGAACACACTGGGTTTTTATTTTATGTGATCTAAACTGTTTTTATCCTTATACTTCATGTTTTATTTCTAGAAAAATATCCATATTCTTGTGTATCTATCCATATATGGGTGTATATGTGTATATTTATTGTGTTTATGCTAATGTGCAATGCATATGTGTGTGAGTGTGTGCATGTATGTATGTGTGTGTGTGTTGTGTGCACTGAGTCTGTTTTACTTGGATCTGTTTATATGGTTTATGAGTATGTAATTTTAAGGTAAGATTTTAAGAATTAAGCAAGTAACATCCAATGATTATTTTTTCATATTAACAGGCAAAAATAGAATGAATGCTTAAGAAATTTTTGTTACCTTTTTAATCATTTGTTAATCCATTAAACCTGTTTTTCAAAAAGTGTTTCAAGTAAGAAAAATGCCTGAACTGTCGAGTAATCAGGAACTTCTGGAAAATACATTATTAAAATATTTTCACAACTGACAGAATCCAAAACAAGACAAGACTATCACAAGAAACGACTAATCAGAGACTTTGAAGGACAGTTATTACAGAGGAGAGAAAATGTGCAAATGTAAAGACCTGAGTACACATCACTGCAGAAAGTGAATTATCAAAAGTTTAAATAATAGAGAACACAAAAATAAATACATTCTAACACTAGACAATATGATAATATTCTTCCATCTTTGGTATCAAGTAACATCTCCACATACTTCCTTCCCCTCCATAATCTCCTGGCCATCAGGCAGAAATATATGGGGAAAGAAAGTAATATTTCCTGATTTGAATGATGTCACATGAAATAGATTTCTCTTCCATCTGTATCATTTTGGTAAGGACTTAGTCACACAGAAAAATACAGCTGTAAGAGTGGTTGAGAAATGATGCGGATATTTAGATGGAAGTGTATCAAACCTGAATTAGGACATTTATTTTTGATGAATAAAAAAAAATGTCAAGAATGATTAACAGGTTTCTTCCGCATTACCTAATACTTGTATTAAGATATAGATGACTCAATTTTACCTCTCTAGAGTTTAACATTTAGATTTAGCATTACGCCTAAGAGGAATAAGAGTGTTAAATGTGATTAAAGTGAAGTGTGAAATGTATAAATAAAACAAAGTATTTTAACATCTATTAAGATCCACTATATGGTGTATACCATGCTTGGTGGAGTAATCCGTATATCTCAACAATTCTCTGTTCATTCCTATGGTCTTGTCTTCATTCTCACAGCTTTTCCATCCTGAAGTGGCTTCTTACTTCCATTCTGTCTTTCCAAGTTCACACACCTTTCCCTGACAAACACAAGTGTGTAATTCTCATATATTTCTCACCCTGCATGTGATAATCAGGCAGAATGTGGTTCATCACACATGCTATAATAATGATGATGTCTTGGAATATATTCACTCTTACAAGATACTTGTGGATACTTTACCCATCAATGTTGTCAAATTCTTGAGAAGAAAGTTTGTGTCTTGCCTTAAATCATATTTCTAATTCTAGGGTTTGATCGTTATTATTATGGAATTAACAAATTCTTCTGTTACTAAAATTTTACCATTTTAAACTTAAAATTTACATTTCTTCTTTTGAGAAATATTTGTTGAGTTTTTTATTAATATGATTATTTACATTTTTGGCATTAAGTTCTTTTTATATTTTGGATATTAATTCTCTATGGAGGTACATTTGGCAAATACCTCGCATTCTGCAGGCTCTATCTCCATGCTCTTTTTTTCCTTTGCTGTGTAGAAGCTTTTTAATTTGATGCCATCCCACTAATTGACAGTTGATTTTATTTATTTAGTTTCCTCACATTTTTAATTGGTGAATTACAATTGTGCATAATGATAGAATTTGTTGTTGCATATTTGTACATATACACAATGTAACAATATAATTTAGCCAGTCTCACTCCCCAGCATTTGCCCTCACTCTCTCTGCCTTCCACTTGTTGGCCCCTTTTCTTTACTGCTCCCCCTTTGATTTATAGGGTATCCACCCCAACTTTTATTTTCCTCTTTCCTCTCCAGCTTCTGCATATAAGAGAAAACATATAATCATAAACTCTCTGACTTTGACTTATTTCACTTAACATGATGGTCTCTTGTTCCATCCATTTTCCCACAATGACATAAATTAAGTTTTCTTTATGGCTGAATAAGATGAAATTCCATTCTGTATACAATTTATTTATTCATTCACATGTTGATGGACACCTAGGACAGTTACATAGCTTGGCTAGTTTGAGTTGTGGTGCTATAAGCATGGGTATACATGTATCACTATAGTAAGATGACTTTAATTTTATTTCTTGCATTTTAGTGGTCTTATAAAGAATGTCAGTACCTATGCTAACATGTTGGATAACTGACCCTGTGTTTTATTCCAACAGTTGCAGAGTTTCTAGTCTAATTCTTAAGTTTCTGATCCATTCTGAGTTGAATTCTGTGCATTGAGAATGATAGGGTTCTGCTTTCATTCTCCTACATAAGAATATTGAATTTTCTCAGCATCATTTGTTGAAAAGACAATATTTTCTGTATTATGTGTTTTCTATACCTCTAACAACCGTCAGATGACCAATCCATGTGGATTTGTCTTTGTGACTTCAATTTTATTCCATGGATTTTCAAGTCTGGTTTGGTTTCAATACCATGCTGTGTTTGTTACTATCCCTCTATTATATAATCTAAGATCTGGTATTTTGAGGCCTTGAGCATTGCTCTTCTTGCTCAGGATTACTTTGGCTATTCTAAGTCTCCTTTTATTCCACATAAATTTTAGGATTGCTTTTACTAGACCTGTAAAGAATGTCATTGATATTTTGAAGAGGATTGCATTGAGTCCATGTAACACTTTTTGTGGTTTTGACAGTATTAATTCTGCCTACCTAAGAACACATGAAGTCTTTCTGTCTTCCATAATCTTCTTCAATTTCTTTATTCAATGTTCTAAAGTTTTCATTTTAAAGGTCTTTGACATCCTTGTTTAGATTTATTCCTAATTAATCTTTTTTGAGGTTATTTTTAATGAGAGTGTTTTCCAGATTTCTTTCTCAGTATATTCATTATTGAATTACAGGAAAGCAACTGATTTATGTATTTTAATCTTGTACCCTGTTCCTTTGCTTAATATTTATCAGCCTGAGAAGACTTTTGGTCTAATTTTTTGAGTCCTCTAAATATAGGATCATAGGAGACAGTTTGACTTCTTCTTTTCCTAACTGTATCCATTTAATTTCCTTTTCTTGCCTGATTGCTCTGTCTAGAGTTTCAAGAATTGTGATGAGTAGGAGTGGCAAGGATGGAAATCCTTAGATTGTTCCTGATTTTGGAGGAAATGTTTTGAGTTTTTCTCTGTTCATTATGATGTTGGCCATGAATTTGTCATAGATAACCTTTACAGTGTTGAGGTAAGTTCCCATTAACCCTTGTTTTTGTAGTGTTTTAAACATGAATGGGTGCTGGACCTGGCTGAGTGGTTTTTCCTACATCTAGTGAGATTATCATGTGATTGATTATTCCTCTTAACTTTATTTATGTAGTAAATTATATTTATTGATTTGTGTATGTTGAACCAACCTTACTTCCCCAGGAGTAAAACCATTGATCATGGGTGTGTTATTTTCTTAATGTGTTTTTGAAAATAATTTGCCAATATTTTATTAAGAATTTTTGCATCAGGAATTGGTCAAAAATTTCCTTGATGTTTCTTTGTCTGATTTTGGTAACAGGTTTATGCTGGCTTCATAGAATATATTGGAAAGTGTCTCCTAACTTTAAATTTGATGAACACTGGTGTTACTTTTTCTTTAAAGGTATACTGAGAATCCATCTAGTTCTGTGCTTTTCTTCTACATATCATTGCTAGATATTGGTATACTTAGGTTTTCTGTATCTTCCTAGTTCAATTTAGGTAAATCATATCTAGAAATTTTTCAGTACCCTCTTGGTTTTCCAGTTTATTAGACTATAAATTTTCAAAATATATTCTAATAGTCCTCTGTATTTCAGAAGTGTCTGAGGTGATATCCCCTTTTTCATGGAACTTCCCATGATCTGATAAGATACAGGAGATTATCTGCCTATTTTTTATTTCTTTAGCTTAGTCTGACAAAGTGCTTATAAGTCCTGTTTATCTGTTCAAAGAACTAAATCTTTGCTGCTTTGATCATTGTTCTTTTAGTATTAATTTCATTAATTTTTTTATTTTTTATTTTTTTAATTTATGAGCAACCTTACAAGATTTTAACAAAATAATATAAAATGTGTATATATTCTGGATATTGCAGTTATCCCCAGGAGTGCCCCCCCCAATTACCCTCCCTTATCCCTCCCTTCCCCTTCCCATTATAACTCTAAAAAAAGTATTAGATTGTAAAGCTTTACATCTTATTTTGGAATTTGTTCTAATTTTTCTAGGGCTTTTGAGGTATAATGTTAGATTATTTATTTGGAATCTTACTATACTGTTAATGTAAAGTGCTTTAAACTGTACTCTTAGAACTGTATTCATACTGTCGCAGAGATTTTAATATGTTGTATCTCTATTCTTATCTCTTTCTAATAATTTTTTATTTCTCCCCTGATTTATTCTATTATATGTTCCACATTAAAAGTATATTATTTAATCTCTTGTTGTTAAAATATTTTGTTTTTTATCTTGTTATTGATTTTTATTTTCATTCAACCAGGATCTGATAAGATAGAAGGGATTATCTGTATATTTTTGTATTTCTAAGACTTGACTTGTGCCCTAAATTATTATCTCTCTAGAGAAAGTTCTATGTGCAACTGAGAGGAAAGTGAATTCAGTTGTTTGATGAATTAAATATTCTATAGATGTCTATTAGGTTCATTTGATTAATTGTATTTTCTTTTTTAAGTTCTGAAGTCTTTTTTTGTGACTAATGGTGAAAGAAAGATATTGAAATTACCCAGTATTATTGCGTTGTGGTCTCTTTGATTATTTATGAGAAGGTTTATGCACATAGGTGCACAGATGTTTGAGACATAAATATTTACAATCATTATACCATGTTATTGGTTGATTCTAGTAATCAGTATGAAATAACTTTGTCTCTTCTGACTAAGTTTGGATTGAAGCTCTATTTTGATATGAGAGTAACCACTCCTGTTTTCTTTCAGTTTCTGTTTGCCTGGCATAGATTCCCCCACCCTTTCAGTTTTAGCTTGAGCTTGTATCTGTCTGGATGATGAGTCTCTTGTAAATTACATATGGTTGGGTTTTGGTTTTAAATCCAGTCTGCCAGTCTGTTTTTTTATTGGAGAGTTTAGTCCTTTTACATTCAATGTTCTTATAGAGCACTGATTTTTTTTTATTTCCTGCCATTTAGATTATTTCCAATACTTAATTTGGACTTGATTCTCCTTTAGTTGATTATTCTTCCAGTGCAATTCGTACATCTGCTGGGTTTCCTTTCTTTCACATGAAATATTTCATTGAGTGTGTTTTGTATTGGTCATGAATTCTTTTAATTTGTGCTCATCATGGAAGATGTCAATTTCATTTTTAATTCTGGAGGACAGCTTTGCTGGATATAGTAATCTTGTTTGGCATCAGTTTTCCTTCAGGACTAGAATATATTATTCCAAGTTCTCCTGAATTTTAGGATTGAGAAATCAGTTAAAATCTGTATTGGCTTACCTCTTGCAGCTTTTAAAATTCTATCTTTATTCTGGAAATAAGGTATTTTAATTGTGTCTTGGAGAGCATCCTTTGTGATCTTGTCTATCTGGAATTCTAAATGGCTTTTACTTGGTCTCTGTCTCAGTTCTAAGGTTTAGAAATTTTTCTGATAATATTTCATTGAAAAGCTCATGCATTTCCTTAGTTTGCATTTTATTGCCTTTATTTATGCTGATAATTCTTATGTTTGTACTCAATATTATCCCAAAATTTTTTTAATGTAATAGTTATGGTCTCTTAACCTCTTTATTTTTTGTCAACTTTATTTTCAAAATTGTGTCTTTGCCTTCATGGTCTGTTAATCTTTCTTCTATGTGGTCTAATCTGTTGGTGATTCTTCCCACTGCATTTCTAAATTTGATTTATTGAGTCTTTTATTTACAGGATTCCTGTTTGGTTCTTTTTCATAATCTAGGTCTTTATTGAAATGTTCTTTCACTCTCTGTATTTTCTAAGTTCACTTCTTACATCATTTTTATCTCATTGAACTTTAAAACTATGAATTTTCTAAATTCTTTCTCCAACATTTCCTCCAGTGTGGTGTCAATGGAATCAGTCACTGAAGTGTTCTGTATGTGTACCCAACCACTAAGATGATTGTCACTTCTAATTTTTTTGTATATATGACAACAGAATGTACATTGACATAATTATAAAAGCTTGGAATGTACCTTGCTTTAACTCAGTTTCCAGTATTTTCCCTTCCCCTTCCTCCTAGTCCCAGTTCTTTCTAGCTCTACTTGGCAATAGGATAAAGATTGACATTTTTATAAAGGCATGCAAAAAAACTTATTCAGTCCCCAGCATTTACCCTCCTCCTCCTTGCTTCCCTCTATTCTACTGATCTTTTTGTTATTTACTAATACTTTTTTTAAGCCCAGAGCTGAGCAAATGTCCAGATATCAATACTCCCACTCTATTTTGTCCTTTTTTGTTCCAAGTACCAGCACCACTTTGAGAGAAGATATTAAACCGTATTTAATTCAATAATTTCAGATCAAAAAATCAAACTTAGGAAAATTGAACTTTGTTCATTTATTCATTAGAATAACTGTGGTCCTAAATTATTCTAATCCAGGTATAAAATTGTACTAATGGTCTGGACTAGTTTGAAAAATTAGTTATTAAAGATAGCAAGCTGCTCTTACATTAAATATGGTGTGAAAATGGAGGAGAGGAAAACATGACAAAGAAAATAAAGGAAAACAAAACAGAAAAGAATAATGCAATCAATGTCTAAGGAAGAATAACATGACTGGAGAGAGCTTTGAGGCAGAAGCAGATCATGCAAGAGGAGAAAGAGGGGATAAAGGGAGTAAGTGTGAAGCTGAGCTACGAAAACAAATTAGAATGATTCCAGAAAGAACTTTAAGTCATCATAATGAATTGAGAGTATAATATCAAACATGAAGATTTTGTGTATATATATATATATATATATATATATATATATAATCAAAATCAATGTGAGAGCTATTAATAATAATCCTTGCCAAGGTGTAGAAAATTATTCTTGAGTCTTTCTGATTTGCCTTTTCATCAGGCATTGGGACCTTTAGAAGACATCCATCTCTCTTCAGCTTTGGATTCTTCCAAAGGTGCTGGGGAACAGTAGCTACTTCCCTGGTTGCTATGGATTTCTCACTACCTGGTTCATTTTCTCAGTCCAGGGGTCGGGGTCCTCATGCCCATAGGGTGCTTTGCTGCATCTGCTGGCTGTTTCTTTTGAGTGCAGAAGCACAGGAGGCCAGACTCAGGGCTGCTGTACTAATCGCTGCAAGATGTTATAAACCTGCTCCCTTCCACAGGGCTTTCTTTAATGTGGCATTGAGCCTCATGGCTCTCCACAATTGTAGGACCCATGAATACAAATTCTCTCTTGTGGTTTTAGAGACCCCCTCTGCCTGACTGGTGTAGATTGCTAGGGTACTGTCCCTGTAACTGGAATATGGAATCCATTGGCCTCCCTTGTCTGATCTCCTATTGCCAGGTGTTTAGAATCACTGATGCCCACTCCTCTTTGTTGAGTCCCCCTCCCCTGCTTTTTGGAGTGTTGCTATCTGAGCAATTGGTGACACTCTGCAACTGTAGGGTCTATAGTTGAAGGCTATCTGTGGGTCACTATGGTTCAGAAGTCTTTGACACACTGGTATATCTCGCCAGGGTTTTGCCCATCACCATGCGCTGGATTCAGGATATCAATTGCCCTATCTTTGCCTAATCTCTTGTGGAGGCTCTCTGGTCAGCTCTTTTTTCACTGTTTTCTTTTGGGCTGTGAAAGCATCAAGGATTGCTATTCAGATCCACTCTGACATCTTCAGTCGAGCAACTGAGTTACGTGGCTACATTCTCTTTCATGTTCAAATTCCAGAGCTCTTTCCTTTGACCCAGAATGGACCCAAGAGATGGTTTAGAGAGAGTAAGACCCAAGAAGAACAAGTTTCAACAATTATCTAACATTGCATCTCCACTGAACAAGTCCAGGAATTCCCACTTCTCTTGAGAAAAGTCAGTGACCATATCCCTGAATGTCAATACTTCCATTTCCTGGCTTCCAGGGTTCCCAGCATTCTCCATATGGATCTTCAAGCTCTTGTGTAGCAGAGAAAGCTGGACCTTCTGAGCATAGGAGAGAGAAAACTTAGAAATGAACCAAAGAATCTTTTGCATTTTTTACTCAAAAATTCATATATAATGAATAGGAACAACATTAAATATTTTTTTTGCTTCTGATAAAATAATTTATTGTAAAAATAATTTCTATACCGCATGTTTTTGCTGTTTTACAAAATTTTTCTATCATTTATAGTTGGAAAAACTCTTCATCTCCTTTGTTAGTCAGAAACTCTTCCTGAGACAGCAACAATATCTAAAAATTTTAAGATTATGGCTGAATGAAACTGCTGCATTCAACCCCTAATTATTCCTAAAATTCCTGGGTTATGAATATATCATTTTATCTAAATGTATTTACTAGAGGTCAAAGAAAATTTTAAAAAATTTTTCAAATTTATAGATTTTGGTAACAATGCTTGCTTTTCTATTTTTCCCTAGTAGGAAAATGACATTAGAAAATTCCTTTATTGCATATCTCAAAATTTTCCAAAACTTTAATTTTTAAATGTCTTGCCATGAAATTTACTGAGCTCTAACAATGTCTCCCTTTTAATTCATAATCAAACAAGAACAGAGAATTGTACAAATGTGACTATGCTAAACACTTGAGAACCAACATGGCATAAGAGAGTCCTAATTGTTGGTTTTCCCCAGAGTAGACACTTCTGGGAGGAGAGTCCACTGGGAGGGCATTATCATTGTGAGCCCCTAATCACTCTTATTATCTTGACCCAGCATATAAAATCATAACATCAGCCAGTCTTTGCAGAGGGCCATGTGGCTTTGGACATGAGCTTCAGCAGAGATCAGGATTAGTGACTTAAAGTATATGTATATTTGATTTGCACCTACTCATGTCATCAGTTATTTTCCTCCACAGCAACTGAGACGAAAAAGTATACAACATTGAACTCTCTGGAAAAGATGAGAGGTATGGCTGAATCCCAGACCTTGACCACTGAAATCTTAGGATCTTCTGTGACAATGTCTATTTATACAGATGGATGCGGTTGTTTATCTGTCTCTCCCTGTCCACATTGCAAGGCCACACACTCTGGTGAACACAGCTGCCCTTAGTCTCCCTCTCTCCTGCAGTGTGAAATCATGGGAAATACTTTGTTTATTCATTTCTACTCAGGCAATATAAATGCTTTATTCAATCATTTTGATTTTGTATAAACTTATCTCTAAGCTTCTTCCAACAATTTTATTAATCACGTTTCATTGAGACTTACTAACTGCAAGGCCCTGTGCCAGCATTGTAATGAATATACAATTAAGTATAGAAGAAAAGATCATCTAGAATTAGTGGTGCTACATTAAGGCAAAAGTAACATGCACAAGGGCACCAAAATTTTTTCTTATGAACTGCAAGGTCACTATTAAAGATGGTAATTAAAAGACCTTAAATATTATAGGGAATTCCACATGATAAGATGATAAAGGTAAAGAGAAACCAAAGGAATTGTGAGTTAAACCTGAAGGTCTACCAATGGTTCTTTCATGTAATAGTCACGTCTAGTGGTACTTACTGGGACACTGTAGAAGAAAACCTAACATTTTGGGTTTTTTATTAATATTTTTATTTTTATTAATTTTTATTGGTGACATAATTATACATAATAGTGGGATTCATTTTAAGTATACATATATATTAATATATACAACATAATTTAGATGGTTTCATTCCTAATAGCTTCCATTTCCTACATCGCCCTTCCCCGATCCCCTTTCTTTATTCTTCTGGTCTCTGTTCTATTTTCATGAGTTCTCTTTCCTTTCTTTATTCATCTCTAGTTTCTATACATGAGAAAACTGACTTTCTGAGTCCAACTTATCTCACTTTCTATGATGTTCTCAAATTCTATCCATTTTCCTACAAATGACATAATTTCTTTCTTCTTTATGGCTCAGTAAAACTCATATTTTCTTTATCCATTCATCTATTATGGACACCCACATTGGTTTTATGTTTTGGCTGTTGCAAATTGCACTGACACAAATATGTGTATGCATCTATCACTGCATTATGTTGACTTTAACTCTTTTGGATAAACATCCAGCAATGGTACAGTTAGGCCATTAAGTGGTTCCATGCCTAATATTTTGAGCAACAGTTATACTGATCCTTATGATGACTGTACTATTTTACAGTCTGATCCTTGCCAAAATTTTTTTAAAAAATTGTATAATTGATATGATAATTGGCATTTTAATGGGAACAAGATGGAATATCAGCATTTCTATTTGAGACTCTATGATTGGTACAGATAATTTTTAAAATATATTTGTTGGTCATTTATATTTCTTTTTTGAGAAAAGGGAATTTAAACTCTATTTATCTATTTAATTTTTACTTTGATTACCTAGCATTCCTAGAGATTTATTTACAGTTCATAAGGATTTTATGATGTCTGTCAAGATCTGAAAATAACATAGCTAGCATTTTGATCAGAAATGTATGATTTTTTGTTTTGTTTTATTTACTAGTTCTTATTTTAGGTATACATGACATAAGTTTATATAATGACATAATTATAAAACCATGGAGTTTAACTTGTTCTAATTCAGTTTCCAGTTTTTCTTCATCCCCTTCCTTCTACCCACCATAATTTTTAAAATATACTTGACAATAGTATATACATTGACATTTTTATGAAAGCATGCTGTATAACTTATTCTAATTCACTTCCCAGTATTCCCCCCACACCCACTCCATTCTCTTCACTTACTCCTTTGGTCTTTCTGTTTTATATATATATATATATATATATACATATAATTTTAATTTTGTGACTTCATATACTAGTCAATGGGTAAGGAAATAGAGGAAGGTGAAATGAAAAAGGGAAAGTTCATGGAAGGGATCCATCTTAAATTTCTCATTTTCATAAATGAATATATCATAGTGAACATCATCAACATGTATTGATTTTTGTAGTCCAATTTCAGAAGTTTCACAGCATGTTCAAGGTTGATTCCTTGTTTCATGAAGAAGGAATGTCTTTCCATTTAATTTTTCTTTAATTTCATTCAAAATGCTTTATAATTTTAAAGGCAATGTCTCACATTGATCTTTTTAATTTATTCCTATGTATTTGTTCTTTTTCATGGTACTGCAAATAGATTTTTATTGTTTATTGCAAATGTATATAAATATGTGACTTATCATATTGGACTTCTTATATAGAACCAAGCTTAAATTTTAATTATTACTAATAGGTCTTTTTTACAAATACTATTTACTACATTGAAGATTATATAACATACGAGAAGAAATAGTGTTACTTCTTTTTTCCAATATGGATGTATTTTAATTTCATTATCTTCCCCAATTGTTCTCACAAGAACACCTAGTATGATATTGAATAATAGTGCAGGGAGCAGACATCTTGTCTTGTTTAATTATCTGAAGAGTAGTTTCTCATCCATTTGCCATTAAGAGTAGTATTGACTGAGGAGAGCCTTATGGATGTTTTTCTTTTTAAAAAATCTAAGTACTTATTTTGTTAGTTATAAGGATAGTTCTTTGTGAGATTAGGGACTTGATACTATTAATAACAAATCATAAAGCATGAACACAAATAGGGGTAGTTTTATTGATACATTTGGCAAGTCACATATTAATGAAATCCCAAGGTCTTTGACTAGTGACGTACAGGAAGAACTGGTAAAATGTGAGATACACATCTGAAAATAGTTGAACTCTGTTTCGTGCTTTATTGTGCAATGAATCAATAATATTTATTTCAAAAAAATTTCTTCTCTTCCTACTTAGAATTCCCAGAAGAAAATGTCTGAAGGAAATCATTCCACAGTGACTGAGTTCAT
>PVKS010043238.1:0-14999 GCA_004027875.1 Aplodontia rufa | reverse complement strand
CTATTTTTTTTTTATTTTGAAGCAGGGTCTTGTTAAGTTGCTGATGGCCTCACTGAGTTGCTGAGGCTGGTCTTGAGTTTGCAGTCCTCCTGTCTTAGTGTCCCAAGTTGCAGGGATTACAGGTGTGCACCACTGTGCCTGGCTTTGTTGTTACATATTCTTACATGCATGTAGCATAATTTAGTCAGCTTCATTCCCCAGTCTCTCCCCTTTCCCTTCACTCTTCCCTCACTCTGTCCCTTTTCTCTATTCTACTAGTCTCCTTTGTTTTCATGAGTCATGTAAATGTTTAAGGAAGCCTACACAGTGGCAGGCATGTGTTCTGTACTGGGACACATAGACGACCCAAAGGAAGTCCTGTTCTGGAGAGCAGTGCCTGGTAAGATGGGGGTGCTCATGGGACCACTCTTGGGACTGGAACTGTAAGCGTGGATGCTTATAAGCCATAAGCTAGAATCCCCGGAAGTGCCATGTGCCTGTTTTTCCTGGCTTTGTCTTCACAAAGGGGTGGTTGATGTGAGGCAGTTTGGCCTTTCCTGTGCTACAACCATCGAGGATGTTCATTTCACCCTTGGGTTCCCTTCTGTGAGGCTCCCCTGAGGAAGGAACAGCCATACTTCTGGATAATGGGGTGATTTTTTACCCTTTGAGACCCTGTACTATATAACTGGACCTGGTTTCTTCTTTTGAGGCAGTGGTACTTTAAAAGCATGGATATGCCTTTGGGGGCACTTAGATGGGTTGGTGATAGCACTCCATGGGGGAAGGGTACAGTTGTGACATATCTGGCTCTTTTAGGGAACCTGTGGGTTTTAAATGGAGGAAGAGAAGAAGACATTGTGAAAAACAGCCACCGCCTGGCGGGTTAACCCCTGAGGCTGAGAAGTCGGGTGGCAGGGAGAGACCAGGGACATCCCCTCTCCTGTCTCTCTTTGGCTGCCTGCCTCTCCTCCTCCAAGCTTTTCTCCTCTTTTTCTTCTCTTTTTGCCCTCTCTCTCTTTCTTTATGCTCTCACTTTCTCTCCCACTCCCATCCTCTCTGCCCCTCTCTCCTCTTTCCCTCCTATCTTCCCCTTCACCCCCCCTCACACCCACTGTCTACATCTCTTCTCTCCCACGTCCTTTCTACTCCATTTCTCCCCTCTGCACTTCCTCTCCTCTTCTTGTGAGGCACCTCTTTTTTCCTTCCCCCCCTTCCCTCCTACCTCTCCCTTTCCACTCTATCTCTCCAAACCCCTCTCAGCCCTGCTGTCTCATTGTCTCATCTCCCCCAATCCACCCATTCTTTTTTGTCCCTTTCCCTCCTTCCTTCTGCCTCTACCCCAGCTCTCTCCCTGAGCCCCTTTTATCCCAGCTTCCTCTCCCTCTTTCATTACCTTTTGTCTCCTGCAAACCCCTTTTTCTCTCACCATCCCATTTCTGCATTTGAATCCTCTCCCACAGAGGATTACCCTGTGCCTCAGATTTTCAACTGATATCACCACCTCTTTTTTTCAGTAAAGAGTAGTAGAACTGATGAGAATATCTTTTGATCCATGCAGTCTAAGGTCAGGATGGCCACAGGAGTACAGGATGTGGGTCTATGTGGTCCCATGGGAAACAGGAAACTTTTGGGGAGTAAGTACCCTTTGCCTCCTAGCAGGGCTCCTGCTAGCCCAGACAGCAGGAAGAGCTATGGAGTGGGGGACTGACTTGAGGAGGCCCTCCCCAGCCCACGGTTACTAGGGTCACCCAGGGAAGTAGGTCCCTTCCATGGAGGGTGCCAGGTTTACAAGCCCCATCTGCATGTTGTAGAGAGCTCCTTCCCTAAGTGGACAGGTGAATTCTGGGACAGTATTTCTTATTCCAGCTCCAGTAGTATCTAACTTTCAATATTTTTGTTATGGATATATAGTGGCTATATTAAAGAATTTAGAAAATGGGAAGCCAAAGAATTTAAATGGATCACCCATATAGATCCTCAATATAATCCTTATCATTTTATTTTGGTATATTTCTTTTTTAAGGCTTCTTAGTACATGCTTGCGGATATACGTGCATATATATGTATATACATATGTATGTTCCTGTTTTTTTTTAAATTTTCACTTCATAGTCATCTTCAAAGCTAGTGTTTTTAGTAGGTGGATATTTGAGTTCATGCATCTTAATGTATGCAACCATTTTCCTATCATTTGAGCATTTAGATTGCTTCCATGATCTTCATATTGTAAGTGGGAATATGATAGACTTATTTTCCCTTTTTATCCCTTAAGAAAATCACGTGTTTCCATGGACTGCCAAGTGGTTGGAAGGGTCTGGGATGATGAGAATGAAAAGAACTTTAGTCCAGGGAGATTAATTCCTATGGAATGGCTGGGGACTTGCCCTCCTGTTTTTGTATTCAGTTGTAGTTCAAGAAACTATGTGCTCATATGGCTATAGGTGGTGTGTGTGTGTGCGTGCGCACAGATTGGGGGCATTGTTCCATACCTTTAAAGGAAACTGTGTGTGACACTTTCATGTCCGAAAGCACTGTACCTCATTCACGACACCATTTTGAGATGATTAACCTGAGTCATGAGTTCAGGTATGAGATTAGGGGTTGCATAGTAACTAAGCTGAAACCCTTCAGGGTCTGGTTCTTTCTCTTTCCTTCTTTCCTCTCTTCTTTTACTTTAACCACCTAAGTGACATTTGAGGGCACCTCATTTCCCAGAACAACAAGGAAAACTGTGTTCTGAAGTATATTTGGCTGAGACATGGATTCAAGTCCTGTGCTGAGAAGGGAAAGGTTGTGGCTGTAATTCTCCCCTTGTGGTTTCTAGTTTAGCTTTGTACCATCATTGTGTACTCCCCTAAAAATTATGCTTCAGTGTTAAAGGGCAATAAGTATGGTTGGCTAAAACCCCAGGATCCAGGTTGGAAGAACTGTCTCAGAGTCTTCCATTTTTTGTTGCATAAGTTTCATTAATGGACAGCATTGTGCAAACTATTTATTATTCAGTTACCATGTACATGTCAAGTGTCAGTTCATGTACTTGGCAAAAAAAATTAGTTGAATATTTATGATGGCCTCTCAGGGGCATTTAAGAAAGTTTTAAAATCCATGATATGTTAGAAAGCATTAATAACTAACTGTGCTATATTCTTTCTCCTTCTGTGAACATAATCTTACTTGAATTTGAAGGGCAAACCAAAGAGTTGACTCAATTGTGCTGTACATTGGAATTCAATTAAATTCTACATGTATTTATTGAGTGCCTGTTGAGCGTAAGATCTGATAACCAGAGGAACTCAAAGATATCTAAAAGTTTCACTTGGTGATGCGTTTTACTTAACTTTCATTTCCCTAACAGGGAGGAGATTGTGGTATGGTCATTTCAGGAAGCACACAATGAAATAAGCAGTTAAACCAAAGAACCTTCGACTATCTTCTATTCATCCAGAAAGAAGAAAAGGTGTAGATTTGAGGAACATTTTCAGAGATAAAACAATGTCTAGTTAGTCTCTGAAACTCCATCCTCACTGGTGGTTTAGAGAGAAACAAAATAGAAGTGAGAAGGGTTTCTGAAATGAATGTTGAAATTTCCCCCACAAGGAAAATATCTCCCAAGAATCCCTGTTTTGCCTAAAACTTTATAATGTTTATTTTTATTTTTTCATTTATTTTTTAAAGAGAGTGAGCGAGAAAGAGAGTTAATTATTAATTAAAAATTTTTTTATCTGGTTTTTGTTTTTCCTCTGCTTAGGTGTGTATATAGTGCTGGGGATTGAACCTGCGTCCTTGTGCATGCCAGGCAGGCACTCTACTGCTGAGCCACCGCTCCAGCCCCAGCTTTTATTTTTTATTGTTGTAAGATATACATAATATACAACTTATCATTTCAAGCGCGTCACCGTGACAGTAAGTCCACATTGTTGTGCATTCCTTGTCACCATCCATCTCCAGAAATTTTCCTATTCCCAAACTGAAACTTCTTACCAGTTCCTGGCAGCTACTGCTCTACTTTCCTTCTCTGTGAATTCGATTACTCTTGGTACTCTCAGTACCTTATATAGGCTGAGTCATATTATTTTTGTCCTTTTGCGACTGGCTTCTTTTACTAAGCATCATGTCTTCAAAGTGCATCCATTTGTAGCATGTGTCAGAATTCCCTTCTTTTTTAATTACCTTAAACTGTGTGATAGTAATGCTACTTGAAAATGCAGGCGCTTTAACTAGACTTAAACTATTTTTGCTTTTAGCTCATTTACAAGTATAAACCTGGATTTAATTCACAAATTAAGTACAAATTAACTCACCGAAGTTCAGATCAGCTCTGATGGAGGCACGATGGCATGCTTCAGAGATGAAATTGTTGCTTGGTGCTGCGACAGGGCATGCACAGCTTGCTGTGCTGGAGTCTTGTATACGCATTTCTTTTCTCTATTCAAACCATTGGGAGAATCCTTTCTTCATACAGTTCTCTCAGAGGACTTTATACATAGTGCTAGGCATTAAAAACAGTTGTGAAAGCTGATATGACATTTGATATCATGCATATGGCATCAAGCACCGTTGCAAAATGTACAGTTGTGAACCCGTTCCTCAGGGAAAAAATGAAGCAGTGTGTGCTCAGACTCAGTCTTCTCCCTCTCTGCCCTGGAGGAAACAACCCTATAAGTCTTTTTAAAAATCATATTTCCCTTTGTTTTTTAAATAAAGGAAATAGTTTTATCATTTCCATCGATCTCTCTTAAAACATAGTGTCTGGTTTTGCTTGGTTTTAGTTTTTTAAAATTGGAATTGAAACTGCACGAGACTTGTGACTTGCTTGTTGTCTTTAACTTTGTAGTTCATTTACTTTCCCTGTCTGGTGTTCTTGTTTAAATATGCCATTGTAGATTAGTCTTTCCTCCTACTAATGAACTTTTGCATTGCTTCCAGTTTTCTTCTTACTATGAACAGACTTCCTGTCATCATTCTAACAAATGTCTCTGGTGCATTTGTGAAATATATTTTTAAAAGATGGATAGCAAGGAGAGGTTTTGCTGGGTTTTAAGTTGCTGGATTTCCAAAGAGGTTTTCACTACCATTTGTTGTAAAAAAATGAATGAATGAAACAACTAATGAATAAAGATAACATTTTCATGTAAGGAGAGAGAGTACATGGATATTAAACATTAGAAGACAATGCCTAATTGATTTTTTTCATCTCTCTTTTTGTTTTTCCTCCACTTAGTTGTGTGTGGTGCTGGGGATCTAACCTGTGTCCTTGGGCATGCCAGGCAAGCACTCTCCTGCTGAGCTACCTCTCCAGCCCCTGCCCAGTTGTTTTTTTAAAATGCGTGTTCCCAGAGTGTAAATGTTTCTGCTGCTCCCATTTCCAGCAATATTTGGTATCCCAGATGTATTGGGGTATAGGCAAAACTGCTGTCACAGATACCCCAAGGTAGCAGAGCTGTCTGCTTCCCTCTCATATTCTTGCCTTCTCATTGCTAAACAGTTCAGGGTGGTCAAATTGCTTTGCTGTGCAAGGTCCACAGGAACCTGGTTGCTTCTCTGTTGTCGACATTGTTGAACAGGGCTCCCCAACATGGCCTCCATCTTTTAGCCCAAGATAGCTTCACTTAGTTAAGGAAACTGCTCCTGTCACTTCCAGCCACACCCTATGGCAAAATGAAGCTATAGTCTCACACATAGCTGCAGGGGAGTCTGGGGAAATATAATCTCCAGCTGGGCAGCCATGTGCCCAGCAAAAACTGGGAGTGGGTTGGTATTTATCCAAAAGAATGGAAATCAGCATACTATAGCAATACATGCGTGTCAATCTTTATAGCAGCCCAGTTCATAATAGCCAAATTGTGTGGCCAGCCTAGGTTTTGTCAGCAGATGACTGCCTAAAGGAAACATGGTATACATATACAAGAGAGTTTTACTCAGTCATAAAGAAAAATGAGGTTATGTCATTTGCTGGTAAGTGGATGGAACTGGAGAACATCATGCAAAGTGAAATGTACTAGACTCAGAAAGTCAAGGGTTGAATGTTTTCTCTCATATGCAGACGCTAGAGAGATTAAAACAATTTTAAAAAGACATCACATGAGAATAGAACGGAGACCAACAGAGTAGAGGAAGAAGACTGAGAGGGAGCGAGGAGGGGAGGGGAAGGGGAAGTCCTGGGTAATGAAATCTACCAAATTATGCTACATCTGTGTAGGAATATACCACAATGAATCCTGCTTATGTATAATTATAATTCATTAGTTATAATAATGGTAATGATGATGATAGAAGAGAGATCAGCAGGGTAGAGCAAGGGGGTCAGAGGAGGGAAGAGGGGAGAAGGTTAGGTGCTGGGGAAAGAAACTGATCAAATTATGTGCATGTATGAATATGGCATAATGAATCTCACTATTATGTGTAATTATAATGCATCAATTTTTTTTAAAAAAGCTATGAGTGGCGGAGTAATAATTTTAAATTGTTGCTGTAAGAAATTGCCACTGATTTAGTGGTTCAAAACAATAACTTACAGTTTCAGAAGTCAGAAGTCCAAGATGGGTTGGCAGTGCTAAGTACTTTGGGAGACTCTAGGGGATGAATCTTTTCTCTCCCTTTTCTAGTTTCTAGAGGCCACCTGCAGTCCTTGGCTCATGGCCTCTTCCTTGCATCACTGGAATCTGTGCTTCCATCATGACATCTCCTTTTCTCACTCTTCCAGATAATGATCAATTTTTCCTATATCATGTAACTCTGTTGCCTATCTCCTGGCTATGAATGTATTTTAAAAGCATTAAGTTGTCACAGTTGGAAAACTTTCTGAAGACATGACTTTGTTTCCTGATACATTATGATTCTCAGGGTTCAAATGTCTAATCCCAGAAATGAACCATATTTTTGAAGTTTGCATCCTCTCTCACTAGTGACAATGTCATTCATTGGTCTCGTTTGCCTCCTTCCTTTTGTGAAGGACATTTTGAACTACAGCTGTGTTCGTGGTTTCCTCACAGAAGCTAGCAAGCATTGCAATAATTAAATGACATTGTATATATTAAGATCCTGGCACATAGTAGGAGTTCATATATGCTACAAATAAATAACAAAAAAGCACCCGCTGGAACACTGAGATTAGAGTCCTCATGTGTAAGACACCTCATCAGACATTATGTGCAGAGAGTAGGTAGACTACTCAGACTCCTGTTTTGTAATACCTTTTGACCCTGCAGCTTGTGTGCTCATCTGGTGTGTGTGTGTGTAAGAGATAGAGCTTTTTTCTTTTGGCATGTGCTGTGGACCAAGTGTTTTTGTGCTCCCCAGACTCATTCACATGTTGAAGCTCTAATTCCCAATATGGTATTATTTGGAGATGGTACCTTTGGGAGTTAATTACAGGTTCATACTTGACTTGGAAATCTTTATTTTTTTGTTTTCTCATTAATTGCTTCCTTCTGATAATGGGGGATGGCTAAGTTAACAATTTGTCAAATTCATGTGCACCCGTTTTTATAAGGAAGGTGGGACAAATTCTGTGGTGATGGCTTAGGACTCTGTAGTAGCCAGCAGGCTCCAGCAGCACCTTCTCATGTCCTCCTTGGGCTCTGCGGAGTCTGCTTCATCCTTTCCCTTCATGGTGTCCTAGGCCCTGTCTTGGGAAATCTTGGCTTTCAGCCTGGAGCTGACTAATTCTTACTTAGGAGGTAGAAGAGAATAGCTCGCTTGACTAAAATAATTCATGCATGCTGCAGTTTCCTGGGGTTTAATAGTTATGAATAGGAAGAAATCACCAATTGGGGATGGGATGAGTTATTTATTTTTGAGGGGAGATCATGAGACATCTTATTTACCTTTGCTTTACTTGGACTGCTGGAATATGGAAGATTATCTGATTCATTGTAGCCAGACATCATTCCAAATTCCCTTTCCTCCTTACCCATAACTCAGATGCTTCCAGAAGCACAGGAAAGAAGAGTCACTGCTTGGGGACTCTTCTTGTTGATTCAGGAAGGCCCATATGTGGCTTTAAGGACCCCCCAAATCATGCTCTATGAACACAGTTCCCCCAGCGCTCAGGGAAAAACCACAGCCTTCTCATCCATGCACCTGGCATGGCATCTCACTTAGGATGGGCAGCCAACGAAAAATATTTGTTGACTGAGTCTAAAGCGAGAGTATCATTTCCCCAGAGCAGGTCAGACTTCAGTATTTAGCAGTGCCCCTTATCTCTTCTGCTCATTTGCTCATGGTTACCATCAGGAGCAACCGAGCGAGTCAGTGCTGCTCAGAGTCTTCCCTGCTATTGACCTTGTCATTTTGTAAGGGTATTTACATGTTTGTATCTCTTTTTATTTTTTCATGGTATGGAAGAGTAAACCCAGGGACACTCTACTACTGTGCTATATCCCCAGTCTATTTTAATTTTTATTTTAAGACAAGGTCTGGCTAAGTTGCCCGTGTTGGCCTCATACTTGCCATCTTCAGGCTTTAGCCTCCTGAGTCATCTGGATTGCTGGCATGTGTCCCTGTACCCAGCTCTAAGTCATTCTTTTTTGAAAGAGCTAAAGAAATAGGTGAAATAATCAGTGACACTGTGCACAGGAGAAGTTTGGCAGCACAATGGCATTTGTGCCCAGACCACATGTACTGGATGTGCAACAATCTTCCTGAGGCCCTTGATTAGCTCTCAACAGAATTTTCTTTTGCTTTGAACTTGTCAAGAGAAGACCAACCAGTGAGTGGCCTCCATGCTTGCTAGTTCTGGCAGCCGGCAGGCTGGCTTGGTGTGCTGTCTCCTCTCAAGTTTCCCTGCCATGGCTCCACCACAGAAGAAATCTTCAACTTCATCTTTCTTAGTTGTGGTCAGCCTTCAGGCTTGTCACACTTCCTCCTGGGTGCATAGTGAAGCACATTCGAGTGCGCTGGGTTGTGTAGAGTAGAATTGAGATAAAGGAGCCAGAGTGTGTACTTCTGCAGGGCTTTCATCTTGCATTTTAGGGAAGTGTTGCTGACCGGCCCTCTGTACACCCTGCAATGAGAAATGTTTTTCTTCCTTTTCCTCTTGCTGTACTTTAACTTTATCCTGAACTAGTCCCTGGTGTTTGCCTAAGGATTCTTTTCTTGTCCCTAGGGAGTAATTGCTTAGAAATGGCCTCCTGTCAAAAACAAAAAAAAGTTCTTTTTCATAAATTGGTAGTGGAAACTTCTCCATCATCTGGCTTAATATTTGAACTGTTGCTAATAGCCAAGAGATTGTAGCATGATGGCAAGTTCCTTTGGAAGAAGCCCTTTGGGTGGACTAGGGTGTTGGCTGTCTGCTTTGGTCATTGTGTGCACTGGTGTGGGGACCACGCTGTGTATCACAGGTAGTGAATCTTTGAATGCTCTCACACTTTGGAGAATTACAGGAGCCATATGCTGTTTCACAGGTAACTGAGACTTGCTAAAAATAGAGCTTAAATAGCCCCACTGTCCTGGCATTGGAAATCATTCTATTTTTAGGCCAACCTTTGTTATCGGTAAACTACTTGCAAGTCTGGGCAATAGGAATCAGTGAGCCAGACCTTTGTTGCTTGGGCACCGTTAAGAGTTTGAACCTTCACTCCCAGCTAGTTGAAAGGAGAATCTTAATCTTTTGAAATAGGAGTTCTGACCTCCACATGGTACCCCTTCTCCACCCTACCCTCTATTTAAAGAAGATTCTGTTTCACTGTGTGTTCAGAGTATTGACCAGAAGAAAAATACACTGAAAAAAGAATCCTGGTTCTTTGTGAATTGATAGCACCAGCCAAATAAATAGCCAGAAAACAGATTGCATAAAACAACTTTGAGGGCTTTGAAGAACACACTGAGGTTCGGACCCACACACTGTGAGCTTTGGGTGGTCTGAAATGGAAATTGACATCTCCATACTTAGTTGCAAATTGATGCATTAAATAATAAGTAAGAATAGGCTTACTTTTCATTGCTCATTTCATAGGTAATAATCTCATTTTACTATTCCCATTCTTGCCCACCTTCAGTTACAGAAATAACTCTGAGTGGGTTTTCTTTATAAAGATGTGTGTCAAGCAGATACCTCATAAAAATGGCACAGGCAAAGTGTTCTATTTAGAATTTGCCCTGTGACATAAACCATATGTGTTTTCAGTCTTTGGACACTGATTTCTTTGGAGGTAAGCACTAAGTGAATGGAAGCCTGTAGTGGCCAATGGCACTGGGTTTCCAGGGGATTCAACCCAAAAGTGTGATGGACTTTGCATAAATAACTTACTTAGATAAGAATCACTTTTTCATTAGGCCTGAAATAAGCTACTATGCCATTTGATAACCAGATGTGTTTGCTGTCACTACTTAAAAAAATTTCACAGTATTAAAACAATGCAAGTTTACTGTCTCTTAGTTCTGTAATCAGAAGTCTGGTGTTGGTCTCACTGAGCTAATATCAAGGTGTTGAAAGGACTGCATTCCTTTCTGGAAACTTTACTATGGAAAATCCTGTTCTCTTGCTTTTGCCAGTTGCCCACATTCCTTGGCTCATGGCTCCTTCCTCCATCTTCAGAGCAGGTCAAGTCCTGCTCAGATCTTATCACTCTGACCTTCTTTTTCAGTGTCCCTCCTGTCCTATGTTTAAGAAACCTTATGATTACTGTTGGGTTCACCTGGATAATACAGGAGTCTCACCCTGTTTTAAGGTCATCTGATTCCACCTGCAAGCTTAATTCTTCTTTGCCAGGTATTCACAGATGAGTATTCCTGGGACTTTGATGAGGGCATCTTTGGGTATGCATTATTCTGCCCACCCTACACAGGATTTTGTTTTTCTAGATCTCCACATCAAATAAGGCCAAAGGGGCAGTCATTTTGATAGCATCCTGCATGGAGGACAGCCTCCATCTTTGAAGCATTTCAGGAAGTTGAGAAAGAGTTTCCTCTCAGACTAGTGGGCTGTGAAGTTTGTCAGATACCTCATTTCTCTGAAAGGCTGTCCTGGAGTTTTTATGGCCCCAGCTGGAACTTATGGTGGGCTACCCTCCCAGGGCTGCTGCAGTCTGGGGATGGCCTTGAAAGGGAGCAGGGATTCAGGATGACTGGTCACAGCTGGGCTGGCCAGTGAGCGAGGAATGAGGAAGCAGGGGGATGAAGACAGGAAATGACAGTCTGCCCCTTGGGAGAAAGAAAATAGAAGATGGGGTTGATTACATCTGGCCCCAAGGAAATAAAAGTTTAGGCTTTTTTTTGTTTGTTTTTGTGTTTTGTGATTGATTCCACTGTTGAAAGAACGTAGAGACTCTGGGCTGAATAAATTTGGTCACTTTTTGGACATTTGGTAAACTCTTGCCAGTAAAAGCCTATGTCCCCCGGGGGGCTTGTCACTGCCCAAACGGCTCTCTTGGGGGAGGGCAGCAGCCCAACTGGTGACCTTATCCCAGGAGGGCTTCACTCTGGGGAATGTAAACTGGCCTAGCACATGCTTAAATGTGTTCTCAGAATCCTAAGAAATGATCTGCTGTCAACTGACCTTACGCTGGTTTGGGCTATGAAGAATTGTCAACTTCTTTTGGGAAATAGTAGGTGGGAGCTTTATGCGTCATTTCCCACAGTCCCCTGACCAGGAGGTATGCGACAGTGAAAGCAAGACTCAGCCCATTTCAGCTGCTCCTTCCGACACTTGTTTAGCAAGCAGGCCCAAGGAGAGAGCTCTACAGCCTGCTCTGCAAGCTCTGAAAGCCCCGCCACATAGAGAAGGCCTTTAAGGCAGATGCAACAGGATTCCAGGAACAGGATTTAGCTGACCCCCAGGGAGGGACCAGGCTCTGACACAGTTCTGGGCCTCCTTTCTGAAGCGGACAGACAGCTGGCCTTTCTATATTTCCTGTGTGTGGTTCTTGCAGGGGTCAAGATGACAGTACAGTATTTTCACTCAATCCATGGAGCCAGGGATCCAGGGAGCCATTGCTCATTTTCTTGATTTGAATTAACCAACTCTGATCCAGATGGATTCTGGTTAGTCTTTCAGATGTTGAATCCACCATTCCTGGAGTGTTGGTTTTTATATGGATACTTCAAGTGCAAACTGACCACCTTTAGAATAAAGATTAAAGCTAACTGATATACAACTATATTTTATATCAGTTTTTTTAGCATGGATCAATGTTATTTTTAAACTTTATTTTGAACAAATTTTGGACTTACAGAAAAGATGCAGAAACAGCATAAAGCATTTCCATATATCCTTTACCTAGTTTCTCCTAATGTTAACATCTTCCACAATCATGGTACTATTATTAGTCAGGAGACCAACATTGGTATAATACAATTTACTATACTAAAAGGTCTTATTTAGTATCATCAGTTTTTTCCACGAAGATCCAGTTTTATGTTGTTGTTGTTGGTTTTTGTTCTAGGATCTTATCCAGGATTTTACATTTCATGTAGTTGTTATGTCTGAATAGTCTCCCTGGCAGTTCTTCCATCTTTTCTTGTCTTTCATGATCTTGATACTTTTGAAAAGCATTGATCGGTTATTTTGTTGACTGTCCCTCAAATTGAGTTTTCTCATGATCAGACTAAGGGATTTTTTTTCTTTTAGAGAGAGTGAAAGAGGTCAATTTTTATTTATTTTTAAATCTGGCTTTTTTTTTCTCCAACACTTAGTTGTGTACATGGTGCTGGGGTTTGAACCTGGGTCATTGCACTTGCCAGACAAGTGCTGTAACCTCTTGAGTTCCAGCCCCTATGTTATATATTTTTAAATGTGTACAATATAGATAACATAACAGTTTACCATTTTAACCATTTTTAAGTGTACAGTTCAGTGGTATCAGATACATTCAGGAGGTGTGCCACTACTATTTCCAGAGCTTTTTCATTATCCCAAGTGGAAAGTATACCTAAGCAGTTCCATTCCATGTCCCTCTCCCTCTGTGCCTGGTCACCACCATTCTACTTTCTGTCTATGATTTTTACCTCTTCTAGCTTCCTCATATGAGTAGAATCATATAGCATTTGTCTTCTTGTGTCCAGCTTCATTCATGTTGTACCATATATCTGGACTTCATTTTTAAGGCTGAATAATAATCCATTGTATAGATAGGCTCCATTTTGTTTATCCATTTCTCTCTTGATGGATACAGGTATTGTTTCCCCCTTTTGGCTATTATGAATAATGATGCTGTGAATAAGTCTTTGGGTCACATTTTTTAAATGAACTTGGATCCAGGCATGGTGGTACATGCCTATAATCCCAGTGACTTGGGAGTCTGAAGCAGGATGATTCCAAGTTCAAAGCCAGCCTCAGCAACTTAGTGAGGGCTTAAGCAACTTAGGGAGACCCTGCCTCAAAATAAAAGTATAAAATGAAATGAAAAGAGCTGGGGATGTGGCGTAGTGGTTAAGTGTTTCTGGATTCAAGCCTTAGTACAAAATAAAATAAAAGGAACTTGGAGAAGCTGGAGAAGATAGTTTGAAAGGCAGGAAAAGAACTATTCTTTTTTCCATCCCTAAGTTTTCCGCAGAAGAGAGGGAGATGGCAGGAGGATTCAGAGATGGATGTAGATGGTTGAGGGGACAAAAGAAGAGAGGAAGCCCAAGCTGTCATGCATGCATGGTCAAAGCTTCTACCATTGGGGGAAGACCTAGCTGGTACAAAGCAATCTCCCTGAACAGAGTCAAAGGCTGGGAAATAGCAGCAGAATGGTTAGGACAATGATCCATTGCAGCAAAGGTACTTCATTCTGTACTACTCAGAGCCAGACAGGAGGAAATAGGCAGGGATCGGGTTGGAAATAAAGGCCAATTAGCATCTTCTGGTGTTTTTCACATTTTTGTGCCTCTATCTCCCATTTTGAAATCTATTTTACAATACCTGGTATGCATGTATGCACATGCATGCATGCACACGCACGTATCTAGTTATGTTTTGAAATAGTAATTTTACAGCAAACATTTGATACACTCTGCTATGTTCATTTCAATTCTGTTCCTTTTGAAAAAATGCTTCTTGTGACCTTGGTTGCCCTTTGCTTGAAAACACTGTGCTACGCAAAGCCTTGTGTGCAAAGTTGTTTTTGCCATTTTTTTTCTTCTTCTGTCAAGGTTTTGCCCTCTTCCCCAGGTTGAAAATATAAACCATGTAATTGATCTGGGGAGGGAGAAAAAATCTTCCATTTTGACTGTCAGGTAGCTTAAAGCAAAGTTGGCACAAACAAGCAATAGGCCTGTGTAGTGGTCGTGTACTATATGCACTGATGCCTTAGCTTTTCCTAGCTCTTGAACTTTTTGCTGTATTTTCTTGATCCTAATTATTCATAATCTTCTGTTATCCTGCATGAATTTTTGGGAGTTCCCACAAATCTGTGTGGAATATGATAATGGAATACATAACAAGTCATCGAGAGCGTTTGATCTGGACCGAGATAAATTACGGAGTGAAGTCTGCATCCTTAGAATTTTACTTGGAAGCACGGTCTGGACTACATGCTTTTCCTTTAGCTCTGTGAGTCTCTGGGTTAATTTTATGGTTTTTTGATTTGGATTATCTAGAAAGCCTCGCTACAAGCTCAAGAGACTGCATTATCTGGAAGCCTGGGAGTGATGGGGTTTGGGGAACTGGAAGAAAATGCAACCACAAATGGGGTTTCTCTGAAGATGCCTGTGGCAGAAGGACTCAGGGACAGAGCATACAGGCAATGGAGAAACCAGATTGATGATAGATGCAGGGAACCCTCCTTTTTTAAAAGCAGAAATATGCAGTAGTTGCAAAGGGAGAATTCAAGGAAGTTTGGAATTAGTGTAAAGGGAAAGTGTTATTTTATATTTTAATAGTAATAAATTACTTGCACTCACATTTCCTGGAATTCCATTGTTTATTCAGACTTTTTTTAAAAAAGAGACAGATCCCTTTTTTTTTACATATTTTATTGGTACATTATAGTTGTACATAATGATGGGATTTGTTATTATATTCATACCTGGACACAGTATAACAATATATTTGGAAACATCTCTCCCCAGCACTTCCCCCTCCCTCACCTTCTCTC
>PVKS010043237.1:0-15011 GCA_004027875.1 Aplodontia rufa | reverse complement strand
CCTGCAAAAGTAACTGGGGTGCAGGTGGTAGGTACTTAGGAAGTGATTCCAGGAATTGTGGTGCAAAGTGGAGAACTTAGAAGGTGAAGGTGAAAAGCTAATAAGAAAAAAAAAAAGCATATTAATGGGTGAGTTCCTGCTCTAGGAACTGGAGTCCAATACTTCTAGGCACCTTTTGTTAGACAGAGTAAAACACCTCAGCTGTCTCGGAGAAGGACCAGGAAGTTGGGGTGTTTATCCACCAACTCCCTTCCATCATTGCTTGAGAGTGTCCCTGTTGGTTTTAAATTCCTTATACTCAGAGTCTGCAGTGATGCTGTGGTCCCTCAAGCAGAGAGACCTCAAGTTTAGAATAAGAAATTCTGGTAATCAGAACTCTAACATAGCATCCAACATCACCACTTCTCATTACACGTGCTGTGTATAACCTATCCCTTGAGTGAGACCTGGACTGTGAATGTGATAGGATATCCCTTTTGTGAGCATGTCAATATGTGGAGATGTAACTAAGGTCCCTAATCAGTTGACTTGGAGTTCATCCAAAGATTTTTCTGGGTGGTGCCATCCAAATCAGATGAGCCCTTGGAAAGAAGCAACAGGAGATGCCCTTCTATAGGCATTATGTGGAAAGGTCCACATTCAAGGTCCTGAGGGCAGTCTCCAGGAATTGAGAGTGACCCTCAGCCAACCACCAGCAAGCATATGGGAACCTTAACCTTACAGCCTGAAACTGGCATCTGTTAACAATCAGCAAACCTGGAAGAAGACCCCAATCCTCAGTTAAGATTACAAATCCAGTCAACACTGTGACTTAAGTCTGTGGCCATACAGAGGACTCCACTAAGCAGTGTCTCACAGAAACTGACCAACATACAGAGACTCAGAGGTGTTGCTTTAAGTTGCTGCATCTGTGAGCATTTGCTCTGCGGCAATGGAAATTGAAAATGAAAGTCATCAGTGCATAGAAGACAGGTCCACCAAAGCTTCGGGGGACCTTCAGGGTGGGCTGAGGGGAGATCATTGGAGCACCAACAGCTAGCTTCCTTCCCTATCCTAAGACTGCCTTTAGACCTAGAGGTTCAAATTCAAGTTCACAGGAAGATGCAACCTAAGTCCCTCCACTCTAGGCACTGCGGAGATTAGCCAGCCTTCAAGATGCTAGCACAGTACGCTGGGCACCTGGGCTGCGTGGGTTGCAGGCTGGAGCAGGCTCAGCAATCAGACCTGGAGGCTCTGCCAGGTTTGCTGATGGAGATGTTCTGGTGCTGCCTAGTTAGTTCCCAGGCAGGCGGTGGATAATTTGCTTATCTCTCTCCTAAATTTCTCCTATCACTCTTTTGAGCACAGAGTTGATTCTCCTTTGCAGGTGGACAGGCTGCATTTCCTCTTAGATAACAGATACTCTCCTTTGCAACTTCGCCTGCTCATCACTCTCCTTTCCTCTTCCTCAGTAGAGTGGGAATTAAAGCCAAGAGAGGCAAATATTATAGCCAGACCAAGGAAAGTTACTTGATATTTGATGCAAAGCCACATTTATATGTCTGGGATCCCCTGCCTAGCTAGACTCTGCACTTAATCATTTTGAAATGTAGCACTGAGCACATTATCACAGACTTTCCCCATCCAATTGAGGTGCTTGCATTTAGCTTTGGGGAAGCTTGCAGTTCAGAAGGTTAGCTATAAGATCATTCTGTTTCAGGCTATGCCTTGTCTGTGTATTTATGTGGAGGGCTTAGCACAGTCCAGGGTCTGTCTGGGTCTCTATTTTGCAAATTAATAAATTAAACTTTATTGATTCATCTAAGAATGAACACAGATTTTGGAATAAATGCATAATCATCAACTTCACAGAGTACTGAGAGAATCCTTGCAACGAGGAAGGCATACCTAGATGGAGGACTTCATCAGGCCCTTGCCCAGATTTAATTTTTGGTGGGTAGGTTCAAACCCAAAATAAAATTAAAAATCTTGCTCAGCAAATGTCTTCTGAGTATTTACTTATACACAGCAGGATGCCACCGTGAGTACAACGACAACTTCTTATACATAGGTCACACAGTTGGAGAGGCTTCCTTGCACATAAATAACAATGCAGATGAGAAGATGAAATAAAAAAAGATGTGGAAAAGCTGCTAAGACAGTGCAGAGAGGGAACGATCCTTCCATCAGAGAGTGCAGAGAGAGTTAGAACCAAAGGAGGAGACGGTCTTTGAGTTGAGCCTTGAAGGAAGTGTGAAGGTTTGTAAAGGGAGGGGGTAGAAAGAAGCCACACAAAGGACAGCCGTAGCTGATCAAAGACACAAAAGATGAGAAATGAGTGAGGTGATGTGCTGCAGTAAAGGGGAGGGATGTTACAAAACAAAAGAGGTGCCAGATAGTGCCTCCAAGTCACAGAACAAATGCAGCAGAGAGCTCTTAAGGGATGTTTCCATCAAGCAAGGAAATTTTGACCAAGCTGTGCTTCCCAGGGTGTGTGGCCTTTTGTCTATATGATCCTTTCTGGCCACTTAAAATTACATCTTCCAGATATTGTGGGAGACATCCTGACATACCTTAGTCTCCTCTGTTGAGTTCTTTTTTTCCTTTTTTTAATCAGTCATTAAAGTCTTCTGCCATTGCAACAGGGCTTGGTGATGGATGACATACAACACAGTTAACTGTGACTTATCTTGCCTTAGTTTCTCTGTGCATTAGTGTCTTCTGACAGCACTCTAATGCAGCACCTTAGACCCCATGGAAGAATCCAGGGGACCCTTTGCTTTTATCAGCAATGCAGAGACAAATTGCTCTAAGGGATGGGATCCTTTCTCACACGGCTGATCTCCTCCATCTTTGGCAGGATTTAACTTATGTCCACAGCTGACGTAAATACGTCCTGCGGTTCACCCTACCTGGGCTTCCACACACCTGCAGTCCGCAGTGGGGCTGGAAGTAGAGATGGGCATTGGGTGAACTGATCACAGCAGTCTGGCTTCTGGGGTCAGCTCAGAGTCCCAACATCACACAATCAGAAATAAAACACAGAAGAAGACATGTCCAGTTTGATTTTCCAGAGTTCCAGAAAGGCTAGACCTGTGCTTGGTGCTATGTGCTCTGCTTAGAAATGGGAGTTCCAGGGTTAATAGCTTTGACATGTTATTTCTTCCAAGCCTTTATTTCCTTTTGTTTAAAGTAAAAATGAGGATCATGCCTAGACTGTTGTAGAGATTCACAGGTGGTGACTGTATCACAGATGTTTCCCTGCCAGGCCCATTCGTCATGATAGCCAACATGACCACAAGCCTCCGTGGGTATGACTGGCCAATATCAAAAACCTTCCAGCCAATGAGAATAGCAGCAATCTATCCGTGGAGGCGAAGAGAACCCAGCCAGTAGCCAGCAAGGTAAGGTGTCCCTTTGTGTCTGAGGAGACTTCAGTGCTTTGATCCCTGTCTCCATCTCCTTGCGTCTGACTGTGCATGAGATTAGGTTGGTAGTGCCACACAGCAGGCAGGGAGCCTAAAGAAACTCTGTATGTCACATGAGTTTAAAGTTTTCAACTTCTGTGTTGGTGACCTGGAGCCAGTGAAATCTAGGCTCTTGGTCATCTGAGGCAGAGAGAGAGACATAAGATTCACTGTGGTTGATAGTAAAAGGCATGTTGGTCACTCAGGTTTCTAAACTTCCAGAAAAAGCTAGGCCAGCAAAGCTAGAGAAATCTCCTAACAGCTTCTGTGAGTCTGTTGTTAAATTTTCAGAAATTCTGCCAGCCACTTAACGTCATATGGTAGCTTGAAATCAGCCACAGAGGGACTATGGGCACCACAGAAATAACAAACTTCACAAATCAAGGTCCCCCTCACCCCACTGACCACCACCATCTCCTGTCTCCCACCCCCAAGAACTGGTTGTTAAACATTTTTCAGCACGTCATCACAAGGGACCTTTCTCAGTCCCTCCTCTGCCTCAGTGATTTTCACTGTTTCTCTCACACTGCATACCTCACTTCCAAATAGCTGAAGCTTAGGTAGTTCAGAAATCAGGTGTCAGGCAGGCGGGTGATAAACAGCTTGAGATGTTGAGACTCGAGCCCTAGTTCCCCATTTGGAAGGAAGTTCATCTGCAGGTCTTTGAAAGCAATAATTCATTGCTGCCTGGTGTGGGAGACAGATCGCTGCTCCAGTTCTCCGAAGCGCAAGTGGATCAAAGAAGAAAAGAGGACAACTGCTCAGAGAAAACCTCCAGGGGAACTCCACAGGGTCACAAGGAATTTTGACATCATCCCAAAGCACAGAACAAAAGCCCCTGAGGAAGAACTTGAGCTGAAGGAAGGAAAAAGAAAATGATCCACTGTCAGCAAAAATCAGTGAACCCAGCCAAGGCAAACCCTTTTGTTCCCCTCTCTGCAGCTGACAGCAAGCCAAAACCTCAACCTGGGGCTAGAGGTGGAACACACCCACCACCACCAAGGGGACAGTGTCCTGTGATCCAGGAGCTAACTAGAGTCGTGGCATTCCTAAACCATGGGAGTTGCACCACAAAGCCACCATTTCCCCAATAGGAGCTCTCTTCCTTCTGAGACAGTACGGAAAACTCCCCGCACTCCGTCCTTAGTGTATTAAATGCATTCACTCCTACAATATTTATGACCCACATCAATAATTGATCCATCCTATCGCTCAGCTTCTTTGGTAAGTTTGGGAGCTTTGTCTTCTTTAAGATTTCCTTCTCCTTAGCATGAATGGAAACTGCAGAGAGGCACCTGGCAGCCCCTGCACTAAACTCATTCTTCCAGTCTACTGGTTGGGGATCCTGCATCTGCCTGATACACAGATGGCCAGCGCCTGGGTGTCACTTTCTAAGCCATTCATTCATACGCCTATCCACTTTTATTAGCTAGTCTGTTTTTTTTTTTTTTTAAAAAGAGAGAAGGAGAGAAAGACAGGGAGAGAGAGAGACAGACAGAATCAATTTTCATTGAGTTTTTCGCATGGCTTTCGTTGCTCTGACACTTAGTTGGATACATGGGTGCTAGGGTTTGAACCCATGTACTTGGGCATGCCGGGCAAGCGCCGTATCTGCTGAGCCACCACCCCAGTCCCTATTAGCCAGTCTTAAATGCAGCATTTCCACCTGCACGGTCTTCCCCAGGGTTCTGCAATCACAAGTCTTCTAGTTCCCTCCTGGATGGGCATCAGCTGCCTCTTCATCGCAGAGTCATATGTAACAGCTTCTTCCTCCAAACACAGACCCAGAGTCCACATTTCCAGGAAGCAAGTGCTTTCCCTAACCCAACCTCACATCTTCGCCCTTCCAGTCTCTATTTCAGTTCATGGCTTAGTATTCAGCTATTCTTGAATAGTTTCCCCAGCTATACTGTAACGTCTCTAAAGGTAGACTCTGCATCTTAATATTTCTATGTTCCCCACAGTGCTTAAGCACTCGTGTGTAGTAGATGCTTAATAAATAACTTAAACAGTTGAACTCATTAGGGACATTTGTCGGTAATAATTAGGTCTTTTTTTTTACTGACCCTTATCTCAGGTATAATTATAATACTGCAAAGATATTCTTATCCCTAAGAAATATATAAATACATTAATTATATTAATAATAATAATTTCTCCAACTTATTGAGCACTTATTCTAAACTCAAAACAGCAAAGAAGTTCACAAGCATGATATTATTTACCTCTGGAGTAAGAACTATTATAATTCCTATTTTGTACTTGAGGAAATTGAAAACAAAGAGAATATGACTTCTCCAAGGACACAGAGTTAACAAGATGTAGAGCAAACACTCAACCACAGGTGTCCGGTCCACAGCTGATGTCTTAAACATTTCCTTATTCCTGCTATCGCCAGCATCCCTGCGCACTTCCAAGCGTGCTTTCTACACAAGGGCAATCTGAAGGGTGTTAACTTGTAGTAGCCACCAACTGTCGGCGCAGGTCAGCCTGGCAAAGTGGAGAACCTTCAGTTAAACATGTGCCACCAGCATTAGGGTTTGTATCTTCTCTCCTCTGAAACAGTGATAATGTAATAGTAAAATAATGAAAATGAAAAAGAGCCAATCCACAAAGACAAGAAGAAGAATCTAGAGCAGAAGGGAGAAACAAAATTCTACAAGTCAGACCATGATGGGAAATGGTCCACCACTACGCAGGACAGAGGAACCTGAGCAGCCTTCCTGTTCCCCTGAAGGAGCCTAGAGTTACAGCAGGAAGGCGCTGAGCCCTGAGGAAGGTGGGCAAGAGAAGACACTGCAAATGAAACCGTCTCAAAGCTTTGCAGAGAAGAGTGGGAATCCTGAACCCCTTCCCCACATCTCCTCAGACTGCAGGATGGACTTCAGAAAAGGGCATTTGAGGCAGCCACAACCTGAAGACAGGAGCCGAATGATGTCTATATGCGGAAAGGAAGCCTTCTTCCCTTCTCCCTTCCTGCCACCCTTTCTTATTCACAGTGTCCAAATGCTAGTAGCCAAAAAATATATTCCAAAGCAAGAAAACATTTCCTCAAAAAAGCAGGTTCTATATTAACAAACACATATCCCATAAACACATTTACACATGCATTTGAAGATGTCTCTGAAAATTCCAACTTGTAATCCCACTACCTAATAATGAAGCTGGGAGTCAGAATCCTGCCACAACCAGATAGTTTCATATCAACAGTTGAGTCCTTATCCCAAAATATGCACAGGCAGCAATGGATCAAGAGATTTTAAAGGAAATAAGCACACACGATTTTTAAATCAGGAAATAGAGGCAAATGGAGATCTGAAGAGCGTGTCTAAAGACTATCGATATCTAGAAAAATCAGAAATTACATCCGTGAAATGAGAACAGAATACTAATATCAAAATGGAAGAATAAAAAAGTCTCTAAAAACAAAATAAAATAGTTATAAACATCAAAAATTGGAACTCTATGGAAGATTCAATAAAAACATAAATAATCCAGAAAGGCAGAAGGAGACAAAGGAAGAAAGAGAAGAACGAAGAGGGGGAGGAGGAGGAGAAAAAGAAATGAGCTATTGATTGGCAGATAGGAAAATTCAATGAGCAATTCAGGAGGTCCAATGCTTAACTAATAGAAGTTACATGAAGAGAGAACAGAGAAAAATAGGAAGATATTAACCAAGAAATAAAGTAGGGAATTTCCAATATGGGCAGATTTAAAAGGCCCATTTACTAACCAACACAATGAATGAAAAATGGCCCATAGCCAAGGACCCTAATTTTAAATTTATCACATGAGGAGAAAAATGAAGAGGGAAGAAAGCAAGAGAGGGACAGAAGGAGGAAATAAGGAAAGAGAGAGGGAGAGAAGTTACATGCAGTCAACTGGGGATCTGAATGCCACTGGATTTCTCACCACCACCACCAGAAGTTAGGAAGCAGTAGGATTTTCAAAGTTCTATGGGGAAAAATGATTTTAAATTTAAAATTAGATACTTAGCTTAACCAGTAAGCAAATTTGAGGGTAGAACAAGATGTTTTAAGACACAGAACACAATGATCTATTTCTCATGCAGCCTTTCCTAGGAGCTACTAGAAGGTGAGCTTTAGCAATAAATATATACTTACATGCAGACATGTAAATACATGCATATATACAGTCTGACACACATACATGCATAGACATGCAGAAAGCATACACACAGAGAGATACACACAGACATATTGATATGCACATGTGAATGCATACATAATACAGATACCTACACACATGCACATGCATAATTCCTGAATTAATAATGCACAGAGACACATATGCATGACTAACACAGAGGGATATGTGTATGTATATGATATATACATGTATGCATATGCATATATATATACACATATTCACAATACACAGAGACACACATACATACATACATGTATACACAAAAATAAGGGGAAAAGGGAGGGAAAAAGAGGACTGGGAAAAGGAAGATTGGATTCAGGAAACCAGGATGGATGTAACAGTGAGAAGTCCCAAGATGTGTCTTGCCTAGAGAAGGGAGTAAAAAAATATAGTTTTAGGAGGGAAATATTCAAGGGAAAAAATAGAACTAATAACAAAAACAAAAACAAATCAAAACAAAAACCCCTAGTGGTTCTGCTTCTCTGGTTAAATCCTGCTCAATACTAAGCTAAGCAAGTAAAAAAAAAATCTAACTCTAGGAAAAGTGAAACAAAAGTTTGTGCAAAAGCAAATATATAACCATGCTACACTGGGTGGCTTTGCAGTAAACAATACTTGCATAAGCTTAGTAATGTAACACCATTAATTTATCCCAAACTTGTACTGTAAATATATCGAGAAGGTTGAAGAAGCATACACCTGTAGGTGGGTGGCACCAGGGTGTTAAGCCTTACCTAGGCGTCTTGTCCTCTCCTGACCTCAGCACTAGCAGTTACCTCTGCCCATGACTCTGTTCTCAGATAGAACAAAGTCCCCTTCCTTATCTCATTCAATGCTCTGCTTAAACGTCACTTCTTCTCTGCAATTTATCTATCCCAATACCCCCAAACTATAGTACTATCACCCTGCCCTGCTTTATTTTGATTCATAATATTTTCTAACCATATATAACCCTATGGAATATTGCTTGCCACATAGATGATCCTTGATAAATGCTGATTGCATAAAGTAATGAATGAATTGCCATGACAGGTGAAGGTAGTAAAGTCTCTGTAGTACCACAATGAAAAAAATAAAGCTGTTTCAAAAAAAATCTTCCCTGAATTATGCTGAGCAAAATTAGCCAAACCCAGAGACCCAAGGGTTCAAGTGTTTTCCCTCTTTTGTGGAAGCTACAGCAAAACCCAGACTTGGATGAAAGGTCAAGCTCCTATACTAGATTCGCCAAGGTCAAAGCAACCCATAATCTAGGGGAACCATAGATATGTGGTGGAGGGAGGGAAGAGGCAGGAGGGAGAGTAGAGGGAAGGATAATAGGGAGGGATTGGGGGAATCAACAATGTATCTTACTCTTTATTCCCCCGAGAAGCCAAATTTATATCTGTTATGGGGGGAAGTATAGAAGAGTCAAGAGACTGAGGTGAGGGTGATATGGGGATGTTTCCGGATTAGTATCAGGGGCATATCATATCTTTACTACATAAGTATTTATGATTGTGCAACAGCACAACTCCTCAAAAAATTTTTTTTAAATTTTCCCTGGAAGATACGGAAATCATCATAGAGGACTGGGGAGAGCAACAGGAAGGGAGAGCACCAGTACAGGTGCACTATTAACCAGACACCTCTGGGGAAGCTATATCTTAATCCATCAAGGAAACTCTGAGGATCAGTATAGCACCTGCCCCAGAGTCCACCACAGGAGAGAAGCAAGGAGGAAATTTATATAGCAAGGACCATCAGCTTGAAGTATGCCCCAGGGAAATTCCCAGCTCCATGCACTGGCAGAACAGACATTGAGGAAAGCCCTTAGGCAAAGAGATGCAGTTAAAAGTAGAACAACACACTGGAGGGTAAGGCCCTAGGACAGGCTATGGCACTGACAGATCAGGCACAACACCTAAAATTGATGATCCAAGCAATGGTAATAGGCACAGTGCACTTAGAAACCCAGAGATAAACACCACAAGACCTAGCTGGAAGAGTTCAGAGGCACTGGATCTGCAGAATAGGGCTGGGAGTCAGAAAGGTCTTCACTGCATTTTGTTATACCTTTTTCCAATTTTTAAAGTATTATTTCACTTTTAAACTATGACCATGTCTTATTTTGAAAAAAAAAAAAAAGAAATCCAAAATGAATATGAATATCACCAGGAAGTCATCCCACACTGATGTGATTCTAATTTTTCATAGGAAAATGTCACAAAATGATTAACCAGTCTGTGGAAAAAAGGAATGTTAATTGAAGAGAACTGAAGTCAAATGCAGTGGAAACCAGAAATCAGTTTATTCAATTTTTTTTTATTAGTTGAATATGGACTTACAGTTGAGGGGGAATCATTATCAAATAATCAAGAACAAATGTATATTCATATAGTAAGCCAAGGCTGATGCCATTCCATGGTTTTCCCCCTTGGGTTCCCCATAGTTCTGTTTCCCCCAAATGCACCCCTGCGTTAAATGGACTTCTTGTGGAGATCAGAGATCTCTTTCTGAGCTGATTTCCCTATTCTCCCTCCCTCCAGTCTTCTAGATATCCTTCCTAATCCCTCCCCCATCCCTGCCCCACTCCCTATGTCTCCCAGCCTCCTAGGCAAGCTTCCCCCTGTTTGTGTAAAAATTCATACATGTTGAGGTAATTGTTAGCTTAGCCATCTAACATATTGTTTCCGGTTGTATTCCAGCTTCCACAAATGAGAGAAAACTTTTGGCCTTAGAGTCTCTGAGATTAGGATACTTCATTTACCATAATTTTTTCCATCTCCATCCATTTGGCTGCAAAAGCCATAATATTATCTTCTCTAATGGCCAAGTAGTATTCCATTGTATATATGTACCAAAGTTTTTGAATCTACTTGTCGAGTGAGGAGCATCTGGGTTGGTTCCATAGTCTAGCTATAGTAAATTGAGCTGCTATAAATATTGATGAAGCCAGATCTCTATAATATGCTGATTCTAACTCTTTTGGGGAAATCCCCAGGAGTGGGATAGCTGGGCCATAAGGTGGTTCCAAACCCTAATTTTTTGAGGACTCTCCACACTGCTTTCCATAGTGGATGAACCAGTTCGCAGTCCCACCAGCAGTGTGACAGTGTTCCTCTTTTCCCACAGCTGCTCCAGCATTTGTTGTTGTTCATATTCTTCATTTTTGCCACTCTAACAGGAGTGAGGTGGAATCTCCTTGAAGTTTTGATTTGCATTTCTCTTATTGCTAATGATGTAGAACATTTTCTCATATATTTATGGGCTTTCCAAACTTCCTCTGGTGAGAAGTTTCTGTTTCGATCCATAGACCATTTATTGATTGGATTATTTGTATCCAATTTTGAAAATGTTATGCTCCTACTATGTGCCTGACACTATTCCTCACATTGAACAAGGAAGAGTCAAGGACCTTGTGTTGGATTGAAAAGCACCCCCCCCCAAATTCATATCTACCTAGAATCTCAGAATATGACATTATTTCAAAATCGTGTCTTTGCAGATGTCATTCATTAAGATGAGGTCATAATGGGCTTGAGTGAGACCTAAATCCAATGACTGGTGTCCTTATAAAAGGTTGTGTGAGAACAGAGGGGAAAGCCACATGAAGACAGAAGCAGAGGTTGAAGTGAGGCATTGAGAAGCCAAGGAACACCAAGGAAAATCAGCAACACCTAAACCTGCAGAAAGATAAGAAAGAAGTAGTTTCTGTTGTTTTAAGCCACCAGCCTGTGTTGTGTCATGACAGTCCTAGGAACCCAATGCAACTCTGTTCTCCCAAGAAGTGGCCTAGGACTGATGAAGTATGTCTTCAGCCCTGCTGTTTCTCCACCCTGCTGCCTGAGATGTGAACCCAATAGGCTGACCTGGAATGTATCTCCTGGGCCACGAAATGGAAGCTATACACAGAGGGAGGTGACTCATCGGGAGAGTTGTGTTAGCCTGGGACTGCTACCTTATGTATGACCCACATGAAAATAAACACTAACATTGTTTTTTTTTTTTTTTTAAAGAGAGAGGGGCAATGAGAGAGACAGAGAATGAGAGAAACAACTTTATTTAGTTTGTCACATGGCCTTACTTGCTCCAACACTTAGTTGTGTATGTGGTGCTGGGGTTTCAACCTGGGTCCTTGTGCTTGCCAGGCAAGTGCCGAAACCACTGAGCCACCACTCCAGCCCCAAACACTGACATTGTTTATGCCACTGTCTTTTTAGATTTCCTGTCACTTGCTGCTGAATTTAATCCCACTTCCTATCTGAGGACAGACTTGCAATTCAATCTGATAACTAATATGATAGAGATGAAAGGAATGAATGATTAATTTAACCAGGAAGTTGCAGGGAAGGCATTATCACAAACAACAAGGGCAGCACAAGAAGTTTACCAGGATGGCAGGGAGACATTTCACAATCTACAGCTGTGGATGGTGGAGGAGACTGGAGGGTGGGAATATGGGGGAATCATCTCAGAAGGTGATCTCTGACCTCCATGAGATAGCTATTTAACTCAGGAGTTCTTCTGGGGAAACAGCAACATGGGGAACCCAAGTTGGGCATCCATGATATGGCATTAGCCCTGGATAACTAAGTATGTATACATTGGTTCTTGAATGTTTGATAATGTTTCCCCCTCAATTGTAACTCTATATCATCTAATAAAAAAAGTTTAAAAATGTGATATAGCCAAACAATGCATTATTATTTGACAATGCATAACAATGAACTCCTGATACCTAGTACAACACCATTGAATCATGCAAACTACACCAAGGGAACGAAACCAGACATAAAAGCACATATTATTTGATTTCACTTGTATGAAATGCCCAGAAAAGACTGATTTATACAGACAAAAATTTGCTTAGTGGTTTCCAGGGGCTAGGGATAGAGAGAAACGGTGTGTGATTGCTTTGTGTACAAGTTTTTTTTTTTTTAGGGTGACGAAAATGTTCTAAAATTCACTGATGTTAATGTCCATACCAGTCTGTGAATATGCTACAAATAACTGCAGTATACACTTCTAAAGAGTGAATTTTATATGTGAATTTTGTCTTGAAGTTGTTCCTTATTGCTAATAAATCTGATTTTTAAAAATTAAAAAAGAAAAGAAAACGGTGCTGTGCAGCCACTTGCAGTTCTGCAGGGGTAAGGGTGTGGGGTTCAGGCTGGCAATGTTGAGATGGAAGTGGGGGAAAAGGACAAAGCGATGAGAAATTCAGAACGCCATCCTGTGTGCTTGTGCCTCATGTCACACATAAGAGCCATACATGGTAGACCTACGTTATCAGGGATCAATGTTATCAAGTTCAAAAAATCACTTAGGCTAAGTCTGGGAATGGCATGAAACACAAATAAAAAGGTCGAACAAACCAGGTAAGCAGCCATTGCAGTGGTTGCTTTGTTTGCTGATGACAACAGTCAAAAACGATGCTTTAGGGACAGAAAGCAAATAACAATTTCAAAATACAACTTAAATGATAAATTGATTGGCTGTGGTATATGAGAGAGGGCAGAGTTCGGGATGATTCCACTTTCTGCCTTGGAGCATGAGCAAATAAATCATTACCTAAGACAGGATACAGAGCTAAAGGAACAGGCTTTGAAGTGAAAGAGGGGATGTTAATCTTCAACTCAGCTTCAAATTCATCCTTCTGGTTTCTGAAAACTACATTGCTCCTTCTTGAGGGGGCAAGGGACAGTTCTACCAACAGGAGTCCCCAGAGAGAGACAGACTGGAGGAGGGAGAAGGACATGCTTGTTTCCATCAGGTGACAATGGTTCTTAACTCTGGCCACAGCAGTAGATGCAGATGAATTCCACCTCCTAGAACAAGTGGCAAGAATCCCTTTAGACGTAGCAGCAGCACCAGGCAGTATCCCTCCTCAACCAGGAGTCTCAGCTCTGTGGTTTCTGCCTCAGTCTCCTGAGGTTTCAACACCGGATGGATTGTGCCTTCTCTGTTCTGAGCTTCAGTTCTGTCCAGCACTCCTCAAAGCTTCCAGATTCCATCAGTACCAACCCCTGCCTACCTTCCTTCTGCCTGGATGGGGACAGCTGCTTCCTATAGCTGTCTAGGTACTTCCTCTTTGCTTTTTCAGTCCTCTAGTGTCCTTTACCCAATTTCCTATATTAAGTTCACTCCAATAAATACGGGTTCCCAACTGACACTGTTGTTAGTATCCAAGTGGTCTCAGTGTTATAAATGAAATCAAACATGTGGTCAAGGGAGGATGAGCAAGGCCAAAATTTTACTTTGACCCAAGGGGAAAGAAAAATGCAGACCTCGAAAGGAAGTAAGGGGTTTTTAACTCCAACCTGAGGCAATACAACCCTTTGCCCTAATTGGAGGAGCTCAGGTGCACAGTCTGCGCGATTTGCTGTGATTAGGTGGAGGCGGGTGCAAAGAGGGAATAGGCAGTGACTGGGAAAGAGTGGAGGTGGGGTCCACACATGGTGAGGGTCATAGTGATTCCAAGTTCACTGGAAGAAGATGTCTGGGTACCGGAAGGGATCCTTGGAAAGAGGCAGGAAGACACAGGTGAGGGAGTTACTATCTTCAAAGTGGGAGGGGGTTCTAAAATGGAGGTAGTAAAAGGAGGTAGTACATCATACATCACAATCTTTCAAGTTTGACAGAAAAGACATACATCTTACATCAGGAAACAGAAACACCAAAGTGGGGATTTTGTGGTTGTTTTCGTCACATCTCTGGATCTCCTGGGAAATCTGACAGAAGTGTCTAGGCAGTGGCTGGCTAACCTGGATTTTGGAAGGTAAGTGAGGCTGGCAATCAATATTTTATGTATTATCTTCATATGGGTCACAGTATCCCTCAGGGAACGGAGGAAGGGCTGAAGGTAGACACCTAAGGAGCCCTGAAGTTTAGGAAGATGACCGAAGAACTTGGGGTAGAATAAGGCACTAAGAATTAGGAGAAAAACCACTTAGGTACAAGGCTTCCTCTCTCAAGAGAAAGTTTTTTGAGAAGAAAATGACCCTTCCACAAAAGCTAATGAAATGAATAAAATCAAGCAGTACAGTTGACTGTAGCCACTCACCACCTTGGTGAGGGCTCTTCCTGTAGAGCAGGAGACAGAGGTGATACAAGTTTGAGGAATAAATGAAAAATGAGACAAGGTAATCAGAACGTTAGCTAAGGGGGCCAGAGGAGAGCATTTCTATTTTTACATGAGGGTGACTTGAGTCCTTCTGTAAGCTATGGGAAGCAGCCAGTGGAAAGTGAGAATGAGGTACAAGAGGGAGAGGGAAAAAATGAGGTTAACTGGGAGACCACGGAGGGATAACTCTGCAGCATACAGTGTAGATCTTTCTCTGAGAATGCTCATTCATCCAAGAAATATTTCAGTGTCAAAGATGTGTCAGGAACTATTCTAGATTCTAGGGATAGCAG